>JADRCD010218428.1:11157-25877 GCA_019843815.1 Montemys delectorum | reverse complement strand
TCTCTCTCTCTCTCTCTCTCTCTCTCTCTCTCTCTCTCTCTCTCTCTGTGTGTGTGTGTGTGTGTGTGTGTGTCCTTGAGATTCCAGTCTGAGTTCCTGAAAGCATGAGACTGAGGTTCCTTTGCCACATGGTTCCTTTGTCAGCCCCACGCCACATTCTAATCTTGCCATGTCAGTGACTGTGATACTCAGTTGTTGACAAAAGGAATAAAGCAATGACTGAGTAAGAAGACATCTGTCCTATCCCATCGACTCTGTGTCCTGTTGACAGAAACTACTCTATTAGCTGTCAAAACTGTCCCTGTGCTTTGGAGAGGCTCTAGTAAACATTTGGGGGTTGATGTTGAAAACTAAATGTGTAAACAAATGAGTGAATGGATTACAGAATAAATAGAGCACAGACATGTGACAACCCCAGACTGTTTTTGAGCAAAACCATCAAAGGTGGCTGGCTTTGTGCTTGTTGGTGGGACATAGCTTAGCTTGGTTGTCCTCTGTTTTGTAAATATCACAATGGGTAGTAACTTGCATCATACCAATTCTAGCTAAGTAGCTCGATTCCTTAGGACAATTTCCAATCTTGCTTTTTCATTCACATTTTAAATATTATTTTCTGTGCTTTGGCTTCGATTATAAACATGGCCAACCTATCCTCTCACCAGGGGTGCTTTTCCATTCAGTTTTCAGCACACCTAGAGGTGCATTCATTCAGGCAGCTTAATCAGGGGCTGGTCTTCCTTAGCCTGCTGTGCCTTGGGGCCTGTAGTTTGTTTTTTGTAAATAAAGTTTTATTGAAACACAGCCATGGCTGTTTGTTTTGTGTTGTCTGCTGTTGCTTTCATACTACAAAGTCTGTAATGGCAGGATGGAATGACAGAGAGCCCTCTGCCTGTATAGTTACAAATATTAATTGTCTGGTCCTTCAGAGAAAAGGAGGGGGGAGAAGTAGATTCTTCTTCCAGAGGGAGGCCAAAAGGAAGGAAACCCACATCACACTACCATGCATTTGGGTATGCAAAGAGCCTGTCACGCGCCCTTATAAAATGAAGACTCCATGTGCTCCTCTTCTGACTTCTCCCTGTAGACAAAGTCATACTGACAAGAAGTAAACAGACTATGCAGAATAATTGGTGCTAGTGAACCTCACACAATTTCTAGTGATTGTGTATTTTGTTTCTTATACCAAAATATTTATAGAACACATATTTTGATCCTCCTTTTTATTTCTTCATTCTATCGCTATGGTAATTATTCTCTAACTCCCCTTTGCTGGAAAACACCAGAACACTGTGGTGCCTGATCCCCATGTGCTATTCCTGGAGCATGGAGGCTCAGTGATGCTGTGTCATATTATCAACTAGCTCGCTCTCTCTCTAAGGGTCCCATTGCTTCTCAACTGTAAAACAGTATTTCTCTTCAGCTAATATGGGGGTTAAATGAAATAATTAGTAGCTGGAAGAAAAAGACTATACTTAATGTAATTAGGGCTTTCGAGGTACTGTGCTAAGTGCTTTTAGCATGCATTTGACTCTCCCCAAGCATAGTAAATGTTGCCCCTTCTTGAGGGCCAAGGTGGAGATATACAAGGACTCCATCTATTCCCTCAGCAAGCATTTAAGTTACTTGGTTTTTAAATTGACAAAATGAACAAGTTGTACATGGTCCTTCTTGCCTGTAAGCCCAGCACCCAATAGAACCATTAGTTCTAGGCCATCTTGAGCTACATAGTAAGACCCTGTTTCTAAATAAAGAAATAAATTTGAGGACTACGGAATGTTTCAAAATTCACATACTTTGCATAATGGCTAAAACAAGCTATTTAACTTAGGAACTGCCTTCCTTTATCAATTATTTGTGACAAGGACACTAACAATTCTATCCTCATTGCAATGTTTAAGTGTACAGTACATTTGAACAGGTTTTTTTTTCTTCTGTGTATTCTGCTTGCCTTATGGAGACTTTGTATCACCTCCTCAGCATCTCCCAGCTATGCTGTCACCCCTGCCCCTACCCTGGCTACTTCTGGCCTGTGTTACACAGTAACCACTGGGGGACTCTCTTCTTCTTTTGTGCCTAGTTTTGGCATCCAACATGTAAACGGGACCATATAACATTTCCCCACTGCTGCCTGTTTCTTCTTCTCTTAACACAGTGTCTTCCGGCTTCACGTAAGCACAGCATTGCCTTCATTATCTTCAAGATCTAAATGAAGATCCATGAAGTGCTGATGGTTCTTTAGCATCCTGATTTAATTTACTTTGGCTATGTAAGTCACTACTAGTAGTAGCTGGATCATTTGGGAGATCTGTTTTTAATTTTTTGAGGAAAGTTCTTACTGTGTTCTCTAAAAGCACCACTAACATATCCCCACCAGTAAGTTCCATGGTTTTGCCCCCTGGCAACGGTCAAAAAGACACCTCGTTGGTAATGATGTTCTTCTATCAGTCAGGGGCAGAGCAGATGGCAATTCTTTGTTCATCCTAGCTTGATACCTGGCTTGGTGCAGAGCTGTTTTATGCCTAGCATTCATAAAAATCAAACCATATCAAATCAAATCCAGGAAGCTCAGCACAGAAGGAGGAAGACAGACAGAACTGCAGACCTCCAAGCTACCCACATTTGTACATGGCGCAGGCGGGCCATAGATACCTGCATGCTGACACACCGTGCAACATGGATGGAAGATGTCACCTAGAGGCCTGCTGTGTGGTCAGCCTGCAGCTGGAGTATGAGCATGTGGTGGTCAGATGGGAGAGAAAGAAAAGTGGAGCAGCTTGAGCATTGTGAAGAAAGATGGACCTGGAGACTCGAGGGTAGAGAGGAGCAACCTGTTGTGAGTGAGTGACCAGCTGTGCCACCTGGGTCATAGGGAGGTTCCAGCTAGAACTTAGGGTCATGTCTGAGTCCATGGCTCAAGGCTATGCAGTGGTAGGGGTAAGCGGTGATGTCCTTGGCTCATATTATAACTAGAGAGCACGGGGAATCTCTGGTTGGGGCAGCCACCAGGGATCACATGGATATCCAGGGGCTGTGAATAACTAGCACTGCCCTTCACTGGATATGATGCTTTGGAATATTGGCCCCCAACTCTTACCACTGGCGGCACTTACTCTATGCCTTGCCTAAGTAGCACAGTGGAGCTGACTCTGATGGTGGGGGGTGTTGTGAGCTGCCCCTGAAGGGCTGAGTGTGGGAGGAGAGTGAACCCCACCACTCATCTGCCAGGGGGTAGCATGTATGGGTGCAGAGGTGATCCCCATGCCCAGTGCCCCTCACCACCTCTGGCAGTCAGGAAAACAGTCATGACCCCACAGGGTCATGAGCTCAGGAAAGCTAGCCCTGCCCCTCATCAGTTGGAGCACTCAGGAGAGCAGACCCTAAACATCACCTGGACAGCCCAGCAGAGCTGACCCTGGCTGTGGAGGACAGGTGAGCCAGCTTCAAGGGCTAGAATGTGGGAGATCTGGCCCTGCCAGTCATGTGCTATTAGGTGGCATGGGGGGGAGGGGGCTCTGCTCTCTCCTCTTGCCACCTGCTACAGTTGCTGGGGCCATGAGAGTGGATAAATTGGCCCTGTCCTTCATTGGATGCAGTACTTGGGAAAGTGGGAGAGTGGCCCCCATGCCTTGACTGGGCAGCACGGTGGAGCTATCTCTGGAGCCATGGGTGCAAATGAGTAGGCCCTAAGGGTCTGAGACCAGGAAGGCTGGTCCTGCTTCCTGCTGATGGCAACCCTGAATAGTTTAGCCAGGACAGTGTGGAGAGTTTGCCCTGGTGACACAGATAAGAGAGAGCTTGATGGGCTGATCAGCTCTGCCACCAGATCCAGTGCTCTGAGGTGGCCCACCCCAAAATTGATATCATCTGCAAATGGTTGGGATGCATGAAAGGTCCAGTCTTGCAGTCCAAAGCAGGGGCTGGGGTGCATGATGTAAAATTCACAAAGAATAAATAAAAAGTAAGTAAAAAAAAAAAAAGGAGGTTCTATGTTTTTCTCCACCAGTGTTTGTTACTTATTTTATTTTAATTTATATGTATGCAAGTATGCTATGTGTGGATAGGTGGCCAATGAAGCCAGAAGATGGTATCACATCTCCCAGAGCTAGAGTTATAGAAGCTGTGAGCTGCCCAGCATGAGTGTTGGATGCTTTAGACCACTGAGCTCTCTCCAGCCTCTCAGTTTTTTTATATTATATTATATTATATTGATACTTGATTTTTTTGATACAGATATCTAGCTCTCCTGTTGATGGAGGACCATACAGAAAACCCTAGATACCAACCCAAAGCTTTCAAGGTAGTGGTTTCTGAGTAGAAAAGCCCTCGGCCTAATTCTCAGCTCACCATCTCTCCATCTCAGATGTCGGAGACTTCAGTGGGTGGGGTGCTACCCTCAGGAGCTTTCCTGTCCTCCAGCGTGGAGCTCAGCGTTTCTCTTTGATGACACACATATGCTGATGGTTACTGCTGCCTTGATCCTGCCTGTCTGTGTCTGTAACTTCACACTCATGCTCACGCCTTTCATTGCCAAAGAAGCTGTCCATTGCACCGTTTATCTGCTCTCTCACTGAGGCCTGGATGAGAACAGTAACGACACCCCATCACGAAGGCTGTTCTAGCTTGAGATTTTTTCCCCACCAAACAAAGTCATTACTCCTGAATTCAGGCTCTCTCAAATTCCCAGGACATGGACAGAATGCAGGCAGAGTAGCATATCAGATGCACGTCCTCTAGCCCAGTTCCCAGTAGAGCCCTTGTTAGTCTCTGATGCCTCAGGAGATGGGCCTCCACTCTCCACACTTCTCTTGACAATCTGATCTTCAAAAGTTCCATGTACTCGGAGGTTTGTTTCTTAGGGAACTCTAGATCCTGTCAAATGGACAATCGGTAATAGTCATCGCCATGAGCAGGTAGTTAATGCAGACTCCTCTGCGAGCTTCCTATTACTCTAATACCTGAGGTTCACCCTGGACAAAACTAACATCTGGTTCCAGTGGTCACAGGTGGTGGGGTAGGATGATACACAAGATACACAATATGAGTATATTGGAAGATAATGAATACCATAGGGAAAATATAAAACAGGGAAAGGGTGATTGAAAATGCTGGGGGTTAGAGTGATGGGGGAAAGGTTATAGCTGAACGTATTCAAAAGATGTTGACAGAAATGAAGGCTTGAAAATGGATGCCAATCAGCCTAATAGACAGTGGGGACAAGCCTCATGGAATATCTAGGCTCCTTAGCAGAGAGCTAGAAATCTTAAGTTCCATTACACTCCAGATCCCAAACATACCAGCAAAACATGGGTACACTGTTCAGGCTTTCTCAGGACATGCTTCCTGAGTCTCAGATTCCCCATATCAGTTCTGGACTTTGCCCTTCCCTGAACATTTATCTCAGGTCATTGGTCACATGTAAGTCCGTCTTTATAATTGGATTGTCTAAGACCTGATAAATGACTGTGGTTCTGCATGGCTGGTTCTGTACCTCTTTCCCTTCTAGCTTGGGCAGTTTGTGACTTCATCTTTCCAGTCTTTCTTTAGAATTTTCTAGACCTTGCAGGTTCTATGAATGTTTAGCCTATGACACATCATGCTATCTCTTTCCTGGTGTGAAGCCAGCAGCTACAGGGTCATCTCATTTGTGCTGGTTGGCTGAAGGAGGCAGAATATCTTTCTGTCATTTAGAGTCCCAGAGTTCTGATACATCATGTTTAAAAGTATTTATTTGCTAAGAATGTGGGTATACACCTGTCAGGGCTCGTGTCTCTTTTCTCATGATTAATAAACTTGGGAAAGGTACCACAGAGATGGCCTCAGAAGTCCAGAGCACTCCTTGCTCTTCCAGGGAGCCAGAACCCATTTTAGATGGCTCACAGCTAGCTAAACCTTGAGCTTCCTGAGGTCTGACACCGACTTCTGGTCTCTGCACATAAGGTATATATTTACACAGACACAAACAAATGTACATACACATAAACTAAAAACTTAAATGTCAAAAAAATCAAGAAAGGGGTTGGAGAGATATTCATCAGTTAAGAGCATTTACTTTTCTGTCAGAGGACCTGAGTTTGGTTCCTAGCACCCTTGTCAGGCTGCTAACACAGGGCTTCAACTCCAGAGGATGCAGTGCCTTCTTCTGACCTCTTCAGATTCCTGTACACATGTGTACAAACTCCCATAGAATTGAAAATAGAATAAAATAAACATTTTGAGACAGGATCTCACTATGTAGCCAGCCGTGTAACTAGATATGTAAACCAGGCTGGCCTCAGACTCATGGTGATCCATCTGCCTCTGCTTCCATAGTGCTGCATGTACCACTACACTCAGCTATTAGAATACATCTTGAAGGAATAGAATGCAAGGAAAGTCATTTCATATCCAGGGTCACAGGTCATGGCCTTGCACCATTGGCTCGAATTAGATTAACCGGTAGTGGTGACCTATTCCCTGTATCTTCAGTCAAATTTGACTCTCAATAGATGTCTCCCTCAATCGCCATAGTTCGCCTAGGTGCCATTTCTGCAATCAGTTAAATGACGATGGAAAATAGAGCCCACCTCATCTGGTTGTTTTGAGATAAATAGGAAGTGTACATATTAATGTAGGGCTTGGCCTCGACACTGGACAGACATGTGCATATCAGCTCCTGAAAATGGAGGGGATGCTGTGTTAGAGAGAGATAGGTTTTATTAACCCAGCTCTGCTGCTTCTTGGTGTGTGTCCCTGGGTGCCAACTCACACTCCCTGTACTGAGAACCAAAATGGTAACAGAGAGTTGAATGGCATGTGAGACAAATGTATACAAATGTGTAAAAAAAAATATGCGTCCTTGGATAGTAATGTCGATTGCTAGTAAGTGACATGAAACTACATTTATGAAAAGGTTGAATATCATCAACTTAATTACTGAGTCAGATGAACTGTATACAATTAAACTATTCTATAATTTATCAATTTGAGTAATAAATGGAATGTGTATATAAAAATAGCAGCAATAGAAAATTAAATGGACTAATTGTATAAGAGGTTACTATAGTATCAGGCACTTATACCAGTGGTAACATTGTTGCTGATCCCTGTGGGGGCATAGCACCATCAGCAGTCTCATCATTGTTAGAATGTGCTGTTGCCAATGTTGTCTGATGTTCCTGTCCTTGGTGCTACCAAGAAAGCACGTAATAGCTCTAATCCAGATCGCAGTGCATCTTCTCTCAGGCATATACTTATCATTCTCTGATTGCCTCTTATTCAATATCCCCACGCACTTTTATTTGAAAGTAGCTCCAGATTGAGTAGAAGATGGTTCAGTTGCTAAAGTGCTTGTTTTGAAAGCATGAAGAGCAAAATTCGATCATCAGAATCAATGTAGAAAAAGAAAATGCTGGGCATGGTGGCATATGCTTGTAGTCCCAGTGCTGAGGAGGCAAAGACAGGTCCTGGGATCTACTGGCCAGCCAGCCTAATCTTCTACCTGAGCTCCAGGCCCATAAGAGGCCCTGTCTCATAAACCAAAATAAATGGTATCTAAGAACAAGAGCCAAAGACTTTTCCAGGCTCCACCTACCTGAGCCCCCGCTCACACACAGTCACAAAGAAAGTGACTCTAAACATGAGGACCTCCTTCTGGTTGAGATGGCCAAAGAAAAGTCCTAAGGGAGAGGAGAGAGGATGGGGGTACCCTGGCCTAACTTCTACAGGGGCAGCCTTCTCTTTCTAGGAGCCTTCTGCCTGGTACCCAAGTCTGTTCCATTATACCCTGTGCTGTGAGGACGAAGTGCCTGTTTGTGTATACTCTGTGCCCTCAAGTATGGGCTGTCCATAAATGTCAATAGATGGGTTTAATGGAATGGAATGCACAGGAGATGTCTCAATAAATTGCATTTTAAGAAAAAAAAACCTCCTAAACCTGCCTGGTGCTCTAGCTATCAACAGACCGCCTTGCTCTCTCTGAACAGTACTTCTAGACATAAAGGCTCTTAAAACTCCCATCCACAAGCTGTGAGTGTGCCGGGCATGCCTTTCCACTGGATGGTGCATGGGGCCCCAGATGGCTGAAGCTTTTTATTTCACAGCACACACATTTCTGAGTTCCAATTAATTGAATAGGGAAAAGCTGTAAACTTCATGACAGAAGAACCATCTCTTTGACGGAATCTGCAGAGTACCGAACCAAAGCTCCCTCTGTCTCCTTGTTTACACATGTTAGGCTGAATAGCCATTGTGGCTGATTTTTCCTGTTGTAATATATTTGGTTCAATAGCTAGAAGTTCTGATGTTGTACACATATAGGCCAGAGGGTCCTGTGAGGAAACATTTTTCCATGGCATAATTACCTAGAGCATCATGGGATAGCACCAGGAATCCCAAAGATGCCAACTCTTACATTCCAGGTTGCTTTTCTCCTCTCAAATTCAAAAAATTCATTTTCTCTCTGTCACGTCTCTCTTCAAAACATCAATCAAGGTCGTTTTCAACACAAGCACTCAGATCTGCAGTCCTAAAGATGCCCAGCCCCCTCACCTCCCACCTCTCACACAGAGGCATTGCAGGGAGTGAGAAGAGGCACTGTTCCTCCAGTGACCACAGTGGTCCATGTAAAACCTTTGTGGTTGCATTTCTCCACATACCATGGGCCTTGGGGTGCTCTTCAGCTCTCGTGAGAGTTGGAATTGAGGACATTTTTTTTAAAGAATTTTTTTTATTTATTGTATGTATATGAGTACCCTGTAGCTGTCTTCAGTCACACCAGAAGAAGGCATCGGATCCTTTTACAGATGGTTGTGAGCCACCATGTGGTTGTTGGGAATTGAACTCAGGACCTCTGGATGAACAGCCAATGCTCTTAATCACTGAGCCATCTCTCCAGCCCAGCTGATGACTTTTTTATTAACATTGGCTCCATAGGGTGGCCAGATGGGGCAGTGCCTCTTCCCCAAGGGCAGTATGCTGCACCCAGGAACTGCTAAATAAGCTGTCAGTATTAATCAGGGAACGGTGTGTTCAGCTGACAAAGGGGTCCAGGTGGGTACCCAAACATCTGCCCGTAAACATATTGCTTTCAGAAGAGCTCTGTGAGGAAGGCTGCTGTTGGCACCATTGTACACATAAGGTAAGTTTGGAGTCATGTTTTTCAGAAGTCGATGCTATAGCAGGGCTTGTATGATTCAATACTTGAGAACTTCTGCTACAACCGTGAAGCAGAGGGAATGCTCCCTAGAACGTTCTATGATGTCAGCATTCCATTAATACCAAAGTTATGCTGTAACTTCTGGACAAACCCTAGGACCTCCAATGGACAGAGATGTTCAAGTTCCCAGTAAATAGTGGTTCTCAACCTGTAGGTCATGGCTCATTTGAGGGTTAAATGACACTTCCACAGGGGTCACATATTTACACTGTGACATATTTACATTAAAATTCATAACAGTAGCAACATTATAGTTATGAAGTAGCATTGAAATAATTTTATGGTGGTGGTGGGGGGGGCGGGAAGGTCACCACAACATGAGGAATTGTATTAAAGGGTTGCAGCATTAGGAAGATTGAGAGTCACTGCTGTAAATGATTTACAAAACTAAATCCAAATATCAATACATGCTTATGCCACAATCAAATGAAACTTATTTTAAGTAGTCAAGGCTGGTTCAACATGCAAAATTAGTCACTGAGATCTATCAAACAAGTAAGATAAAGGAGAAAAACCCCTAAAATTAAGTAACAGGTAGAAAAGCTTTTGCAAAATCCAACACCCATATATACATACATGTAAACACACGCACACGTATGTGACAGTACATTGCCTTACTTAGGCTTTTAGTTGCTGTCTACATAAATGTTTGGATAGGGCCATACCTAGTCAAGCATTCCAACTCCTTGGCCTTTGTAGGCTTGTAACCATAACATAATGCAAAATGAATTTAGTCCAACTTCAAAAGTCCCCATGGTCTATGGCAGTCTCAACAATGTTTCAAAGTCCAAAGTCCAATGTCTCATCTATTTTAATTGCTGTTAAAATGTACCATGCCTACCACGACTCTTATAAAAGAAAACATTTAGTTTGGGGCTGGCTTACATTTTCAAAGATTCAGTCCATTATCATCATGGCAGGAAACATGGCAGCATGCAGACAGACATAATGCTAGAGAAGGAGCTAAGAGTTCTACATCTTGATCCCGAGGCAGCAAAAGAAGACCGTGAGCCACACTGGGCATAACTTGAGCATGTAAGACCTCCAAGCTTGCCTGTATTGTGGCACACTTCCTCCAACAAGGCCACATCAATACCAACAAGGCCACACCTTTTAATAGTGCCACTCCCTATGGGCCAATCATTCAAACACATGAATCTATGGTGGGCATACCTATTCAAGCATTTCACTCCCTAGCCTCTCCAGGCTTGAAGTCATAACAGAATGCAAAATGAATTTAGTCCAACTTCAAAAGTCCCTATAGTTTTTGGCAGTCTCAATAATGTTTAAAATCCAGAGTTCAATGTCTCTTCTGAGATTCATGTAATATCTTAACTGTAATCCCCTATAAAATCAAAATCAAAAAGCAGATCACATAGTTCCAGCATATAATGGCACGGGATCTACATTGCCATTCTAAAATGTAGGGAAGGGAACACAGTGAGGAAATACTGGACTAAAGCAAACTGAAAACCAGCTAGGCCAACTCCAAACTCTGCAACTCCATGTCTAATGTGAAAGTGCTCCTCCGATCTCCAACACTTTTCACTTTTGTTGACTGCAGCATGTCCGGCGCAGTCCCCAACCAGCAGGGAAGCAAACGCAAGACAACCAGGTTCCTTCTCAAGGCAGTTTAATCAGGAGTTGCTTCTTTCCAGGCAGTGACCCTGACCCCTCCTGGGTTCGGGCTTATAAGCACTAGTGCATGCCAATCATTGAAAGCCATGTATCATCTCTCCATAGGTCCCTGGTTGGTCACCAGATCTAGCCAGACAATCGCGCCATCTCCAAATAAGGAGTTGTTTACCGCGGAGAACACTCTGCTGTCGGGCTAGCAGTTACCATGGAGAGCGCTCGGGCTAGCGACTACCATGGAGAGCGCCCGCTGTTGGGCTGGCGGTTACTGTGGAGAGCGCTAAGAGCTCGCTGCTCTCAACAGCAGCACACTTCTTTCTCTTGGGTTGGTTCCACTCCCTATTATCAGCTTTCCTTGACAGGTTATCCCACAACTCTGGCATCTCCCACATCTTGGAGTCTCCAGGGTAACCTAGGCTTCACCTTCATAGCGCCACACAATGGTCTCTCTGAGCTGCCATGTAGGGACACCCCTGACACATGCCTGACCTCAGTAGCTTTCCTTAGTCTTGGAGGGAGATTTCTTAATCACTTCTATTCTTGACTCTAAAGCTAGAACCACATGACTGAAGCTGCCAAGTTCTGCGGCTTGCTGGGACTGGAACATGGCTTCCTTGTTCAATTATATCTTCACCAGCTTTCTGTTTTCAATATTTCCCTTCACTGCCTAAGCTTTGCTATACTGGAATTTGCTCTATAGATCAGGCTGACCTTGAACTCAGAGATCTGCAATGTCTCTGTCTCCTGAGTACTGGGATTAAAGGCATGTACCACCATGCCTGGACTTAAACTGTTCTTTAATTCTTTAATTCTCTTCATCAGATGGATGCTTAGCTGAGTGGGATCTTGCCCTGAGTTCAACACTCTGTGTGTGTGCGTGTGTGTGTGTGTGTGTGTGTGTGTGTGTGTGTGTTGCCCTGAGTTCAACACTCCGCGTGTGTGTGTGTGTGTGTGTGTGTGTTACAAGAGCCTTTAACAAAAAAGAATCACCAGGCCTAAATGACTATAGCTAGTTAACAGTATATCATACCATGAATAATAGCACCAGACTCTCTTAAAAGAATATGTAAGTATAAACTTTATATGCAAAAAGTAGATATCAAAAGAGCTATAAGTAGATGTAGACATGTTATGCATTTATGGGCCAGACAGCCCAGGTATGAGTAAGCATCAGATCACACATTCCTGGGTGAGAAGACCCAGGTATGATTAGCCACTTATGCATAGTGATAAGTGATTTTCTTTTCTTTTATTGAAAATGATTTTTTTCCATATAATATCCTATTCATGGTTCATTCTCCCTATACTCTTCCCATCTGGATCTACCCTTTTTCTGCTTCTCATTAGAAAACAAAAGGCTTCTGAGGTATAATGATAAAATTAAAAGGTATAATAAGATAAAACAATAAACAAGTCATTGGGATAGGGACAAAATAGACAGACAAAAAGAAAGAACAGATTCCACAAGAAACAGATACAGATGCAGAGAGCCACTCATTTGAACACTTAGTAATTCCATAAAACTCGCAAAACTGGAAGCTCTAATGTATCCTTAACAGTGAAGGGGAGAGGAAGAGACAGATAGAGACAGACAGACAGAGAGAGAGAGAGAGAGAGAGAGAGAGAGAGAGAGAGAGAGAGAGACAGAGAGAGAGACACAGAGACACACAGAGAGAGACAGAGACAGAGAGAGAGAATAAAAATTTTAAAAGATTAAAAATATCCCCAACATGACATCATTAGACAAGGAGCCTCCAAAGACACCATTGTTCTTTGCTGGACACATGGCCTACGCATTAAGAGTCGTTTGTTTCCTCAGTGAGACTCCCTTGGAGAAAACTAAAATTTCATTTGTAAGTGCTTATGCACTGGAGATTGCTTCTGGGTTAGGGATTGGGTGTCCACTTCTCCTTCAGCTCTTGGACCCATTGGGTACAGCCCCATGCAAGGCCTGTGCATGCTGACTCAGATTCTGTGAGTTCATATGATCCTGTTCATTTAGAGGGTCTTGTTTTCTTGGAGTCTTCCATCTGCTCTGGCCCTTACACTCATTCTGCCTCCTGATCCCTGAGTTAAGGGATTTGATGGAGTCATCCTGCTTAGGGCTGAATGTTCCAAGGTCTCACACTCTCTGCATAATGTCTAGCTGTAGGTCTCTGTATTTGTTCCTATCGGCTCCAGGAGGAAGCTTCTCTGATGATGACTGAGTAAGGCATTAGTGGTACATGATTTTGAAGTTTATGTGGAATGGCTAACCACAACAAAATTCAGAAAAACAGCACTCAAAGGGCAGAACAAAGATTGGGCATGTGCAAGACCTAGAATTCTTCTCTATGGAGCTGTATCTCATCTCCTGCGTTTGTTTGTTTGTTTGTTTGTTTATTCAATCAACCAGTCATGATTTTTTTGTAATATCAACAGTAGCATGGACATTCATTATCAGCTCATTCTATAATCTTGTATAAAACAACTTTTCTTCAAATTGCTCCAATTGTAGCCACTGGAAACTCTTGCCCCTGCCTCCTCTGCCCCTTTCTCCTCTGCCCCTTTCACAGACCCCTCTACTTTGTACTTCCTTATTCTCTGGCATTGACAAGATGCTCTGCACTCATTTTGTATATTCTTGCCTCAGTACTGTGCAAGAGCACTAGAGAACTAGATTCAGACATTTCTCCAATGTGTTCTCATTGATTTGTTTGGGAAGGGTATAAGAGGTCAAAATCTGAGTGCTAGACATGCTCATTGGACCTAGTCTCCACACCCTGTCTGTTGAAAGAGCAAGGAAAGATCTGCCTGCATGTATATTGTATCAGCACATATATTTAGTCTTTTTAAGAACAGTGAGTTTTTAACTGTCAACTTGTTATAGCTGAGTGTCAACACAAAGGGATTTCATTTGAGGAACAGCTCAAGTCAGATTAGCCAGTGAGCATGTCTATAGGAAATTATTTGGATTAACTGATGTGAGAGCGACCAGTCCACTGTGGGCAGAACCATTCCCTGGGCAGGAGGACTATGTAAAAAAGCTAACTGAGCATGAGCCTGAGTGAGCCAGGACGCAAGCTAGTAAGAGATACTCCCCTATGTTCCTGCTTAAGTTCATTCCCTGACTTCCTTCAGTGGCCTGGAAGTACAAGCCAAATAAATCCTATCTCCACATTTTTTTCCATAGTGTTTTATCACAGCACCAGAAGGAAACTGGGATGCATACATATTCATAGCTATCTATCTTATTACCTATAAGCTATATATATGGGCATCCCGATGTCCCAGCACCAATTTGTTAATTTACAGCCATCCCAACTGCGATGCCATGCTGGTCTCTAGCCTCCAAAGCAAACATTGAAAAACACAGCTCCTCTCATCTATCTTCCATTAGATTTAGCAACACAACCCCTGCAAACACAACTTTATCACCTGCAGCACTGTATGCATCTACCAGTAGGCACGCTCATCCCTGAAAGCAAAGTTACAGCAGTAATACTCCCCCCTCACCACCTTCCATGAGTGGTCCCAAATATTCCAAACAATTCAAAATGCTCATATTTTTTCTGTTGCATTCTTCATTTCATGTCTTGAACTTGCAAATCACCAAATGGTATTTTTTCATTTGCATGCACTTAGGGCCACTCTGGGTGCTGTAAACTTGTGAATTTTAGCACATCATCCACTAATAGTCTATCACACAGATCTACTTCTCTAAAATGATTGCCTACCCTTTTTGTTATGTGGCAGATATGCCTTACGTGTGTGAGTGTGTGTGTATGAGAGAGTATATGTGTGTATACGTGTGTGAGTGTTGTGTGTATACTATATGTGTGTACGTGTATGTGAGTGTGTATACCTGTGTGAATGTGTGTCCCTGTGTGACTGTGTGTGTTGTATATATACA
>JADRCD010218428.1:0-11147 GCA_019843815.1 Montemys delectorum | reverse complement strand
TGTGTGAATGTGTGTCCCTGTGTGACTGTGTGTGTTGTATATATACATGTGTGTGAATGTGTGTCCCTGTGTGAGTGTGTATATCTGTGTGAGTGTGTGTGCATGTATGTATATATGTTTGAGTGTGTGTGTGAGACTGTATGTCCATGTGAGTGTGTGTGCATGGGTGCATGTGTGTATGTGTGTATATGTGTGTGTGTGAATCTGTGTGTGCTTGTGTGAATGTGTGTGTGTGTCGATGTGAGTGAGTGTGTGTGTATGTGAGTCTGTGTGTGCTTGTGTGAATGTGTGATTGTGTGAGTGTGTGTGTCGATGTGAGTGTGTGTGTGTGTGTGTGTGTGTGTGTGTGTGTTGATGGCAGGCATCTTCCTCTATTTCTTCCCTTCTTATTTTGTGACAGTATCTCTCACAGAACCTAGAGGTCACCAATTCTGTTAGGCTGGCTGGCTGGTAAGCCCCAGGCATCCTCCTATCTCTGCCTCTCTAGCCCTAGGATTACAGCCATGAGCCACCATGCTGAATATTTTATGGGAGTGCTTGAGATCTGAATTTAGGTCCCCTTGCTTGCACAGCAGCAGTGGACTGACTGAGCCACTTCCCTACCCCCCAATCTACTGTCCTTGACTCTCCCAACCCCTTCCTCCTCCTTTAAGCTCCTGGCAGTTCCTGATTAGTCAGTCTCTATAGCTTTGTCTTTTCCAGTAAAACCATAGCAAAGGAGTCCTGTAATACTTATGTTTCAAATGCCTTCTCTCATTCGGCAGTCTGAGTTTAAAGTCCATCCATGTCTTTGCATGGTTCAATAACTCATTCCTTTTGATTGATAAATAATTCTTGATTACATGGATCTCCTAAAATTTGTTTTATCTGCTCATGCATTTAAAAAGATCTTGATTGATTCTAGGGTTTTTCAGCTATAAACGAACTCACTATAAAATTCACAATTTTTAATAAAAAATTATTATTTGTGTGTGTATATATATATATATATATCTGTGTTGTGGGTGTATGTGTGCATGCACACATGAGCACATGTGTGCAGTCATGTCTATGTAGGCTTGAATAGGTAACCAGATGCCCTGCAGCTGGAGTTACAGGTAGTTGTAGCATGCCCCAATATGGGTACTGTTAACTGAACTTGGGTCTTCTTAAAGAGTAGCACACACGTTTAAGCTCGGAGGCATCTCTTAACCCTAAGTGCAAGGTTTTCAGTTTTAATGAAGTCCAAACTAATGTCTCATTTCACAGATATATTTTTGGTGTTACATTTAAACATGATCACCAAAACAAGGTCATAGAGATTATATAGGTTTTTTTCCTACAAGTTTCATAGTTTTTCATCTTGCATGTACATTCTTTAATGTAAGTTCATTACATCACATACACAGTGCAGGAGGTTGTGAAGGGGGCAGAGGAGGCAGGTGAAGAAGCTCCCAGTGGCTGGAGCTGAAGCAATGTGAACAAAAGGTGCTTTAGACTAGGTTATCAAACAAGCTGAAAACAAATGACCCGGTCCCTGTTGATATTAAAAAAAAAAAGACTGATTCATTGATTGGTTGATTGAATAAATAAATAAGATGAGACACAGACCCATAGGGAAGAAGTCTAAGTTGTGCCCACGAAGTGTGAACTGTCCAAACTGATTTCCTAAGGAAGCCTGCAGTGAGGGAAGAGGCAGGCATGTCTGCAGCATGCACCAAGTGTATAAAGAGAAGAGAAGGGCTTTGCTTGCATCGCCTTCCTTATCTAAACCCATAACCCTTACCTAGTCATATGGGGAAGTATGAGAAAAATCACGACTAAGGAGGAGTTCTGTAAATTTCCTGGCCACTGCCCATCAAACTGCTAAGTCCAACCACACTAGAAAATGTTGCAGCTGAGAGGAGTCTTGGGACACTTGATGGTGCCGCACATGGTGCTGTGGACAGCACTACCTGGAGCACAAGAAAAGATATGAGATTTTAAAAAGAACAAAAAAAAAAAATCAAGGTATCCGAATTCATCGTAGCCTTCCCTAGTAGTCACTCTACAAAATATATAAGCATTGACTGGATGGCATGTATTATTGGAATGTGTTAGTAATAACCAGAAATCAAATGTGGAGGGTATATAGAGTCTCTTCTACAACTTTTGAAACTTTTGATGTGGAATGCTGTCCTCTGGACCAGACATGATTATTGCAAAGGAGCCTCTGTGGTCACCTGCACAAGACCTATACAAGATCAAGCCAGCTAAACATTCTAGCACAGACATGGAAGGGACTCCTGAAACTAGACCCTGAAGTGAGAAACTAACAGGAAGATTTACCAGCCACAGATGTGCTCAGAGGCCCATCTCCCAGTGATTCCACGTTTGGTCAAGTTGACAGGTAACACTATCCATCACAACTACTGCTAGACATAAACACATGATGACGGATTGGTTGGTGACTGGTTAGATAAATAAATAAGCACAGGAGATGAGACACAGTTGTTCCACACAGAAAGATTCTAGGTCATGCACGCACCCATTCCTGAAATGTGAGCTGGCCAAATTGACCTTCTAAAGAAGCCTGCAGTGTGCAAAGAGACAGGCAGGTGTTTTGTGCTAGGGGGGCAAGAGTAACTTTTGTTTGGAGTGTGGCCACCATTAGGTTGTCTGTGGCCCTAAGAATGAACACTCACCTGTGCACACCTGAGCAGCACTAACTGGACTCAATGTTTAAATAAATAAATAAATAAATAAATAAATAAATAAATAAATAAAGGACAGGGAGTTGGAAGGGTGACGTGTTAGGGGAGGATTCAGGAGGAAATGAAGGGAGGGAGTTGGGGTGGGTATCATCAAGCTACATGGTATACATGTGTAAAATTTTCAAAGAACAAATGAACAAGAACTTTAAATACTAAAATAGGAAGTTCAATGTAAGGATAGAGACAGGGAAGTTGGGAGGGGAAGAGATCTCCCTGGGGCTGTTAGTAAGGGAGTGCAAAGTGGAAGCCAGGAGGCAGCCAACCAGTGAGTTCATAATAGGCCCTCCCCACATCCCAGATGCCTCTGGGACTCCAGCAGTCAAGAGTACCAGAGAACCTGTCCTGGAAGAAAAGACTGCTAGAGGTTACTCCCTCCTCTGATCTACAAGCTCACAGGCAGTTCTGACTCTCTCTACTTGCCTGAGTGAAGTCCAAGATGCAAGTCCCTGTGGGTGGCCTTACAGAGACAAGGACAGCATGCCAAGGTGGAGCACAAATACAGCAGCAAATGGACCGAGGCCATCAAAAGTTATTTCAGGAATGTTCTTCAATTCCCTTCATGGTGAGAATGAGCTACTGACCCACAGAGACAGCTCCAAGCAGAGAGCAGAGCCAGGATTCATGCCTGGATGAAGTGGCCCTGAGCTTACTCCTTAATACTACACACTCCACTGAAGATTCTAGAACTCTCATAGGACCAGAAAACTGAGAAAGACCGCTCATGTTTTCCTGAATTCTTGAAAGGCTAGAAAGATATTTAAACTAGGTACTGGACTTCCCTGGAAAGGAAACTTGAGAAGTTCCCATATAGAAATCTCTGAATGATCCATATCTCTGGGAAAAATTATATCCTGTAAATACCTACAGAAAGCAGTGTTTTGTTTTGTTTTGTTTTGTTTTGTTTTATATCAGTGCTGTTATCTGAACTACCATTATCCAATTGGCCACTGGTTTCTCAGGCTAGGGAAGAGCAGAGCCTTATCAGGGTGGCTTTGCCTCATCTCAGGCGTGAAGTGAAGTGTGTCTAGCAAAAATGGTTTGCCTGGGAAGCCATGGCCATAAATATCTATTTTTCACATTAGCCCCAGGACCAAAGATCTGTATCTATCCTATTAAATGATTTCCAGGTGATGATTCCAGGGTCACAAGGCTGCCTGAGGAACCACTGCTGATGTGGGCTTTATAATCTTCACTGCTAACTGAATGAGACCTGTTTATTGAGGAAAACAGTAGATCTGGGTGTGGACAACTGTCTGTTAGAACACAAACGCTGGGAAGACAGAGCGGAGATAACCCCTAACTGTGTGCATTATGAACTAGTGAGGAGTGCTACAGAATGCTTCTTCTGTCCACCAAGTGCCCACAAGAATCAGTGTCACTGTGGGTTGGACTGGGACTCACCACAGTCTCTGGTTTTAAGTCTTCTGCCATCACCACTCTCCTCCTCATTCTTCTTTTGTCCAGAGTTCTAAGTCCCTCTGTGGCCCACTATTTATCAGGATGATCCTGTAACAATTAGCTCTGAAGTCTCAGAGGCAAAGGCTCATGCAAGTTTATGTCTCCAATGTGAGATAGCACATCTTTCTGCTACATCATCTATAGAAAAGGGGCTATGGATTCGCTGTGAAGTCTTAACTAGCCTGCCTAAAAGAGCCACATATAATTACTGTCTTAGTTGCCATGACCACAGCAACTCATATAATGGGAAACATTTAATTGAGGCTGGCTTACAGGTTCAGAGGTTTGTCTATAGTCATGACTAGAAGCATGGCAGTACACAGGCAGACATGGTGTCTAGAGAAGGAGCTGAGAGTCCTACATCCAGATCAGCAGGCAGCAGGAAGAGAGAGACTCTGGTCCTGGCTTGAACATTTGAAACCCTAAAGCCTACCCCTAGTGACATACTTCCTCCAACAAGGCCATACCTACTCCAACAATGATACATCTCCTAAAACTGCCACTCTCTGGAGATCAAACATTTAAATAGATGAGCCTATGGGGACCAATTCTTATCCAAACCACCGTAGTTACCATGCAAAATTTTCTGCCATGCAAAATTTACTGATATGGCCTCAACCCAACTTCAGGGGATTCTGGAAGCAGAGGAGCACATGGCTAATGGGTGAGCACTATATGCCAGTCTTTGATATTTGAGATCATTGTTATTCCTAATCTTTGAGAATCTGCAGGTGATAAGGAAAACCAATAGACTAATAACAGTAAATCCAGTTCTTAATCTATAGAAGTATACCATCCAATATGATAGTCACCAGTCTGGTGTAGTGGTTATGATGGTTAGTGTTAACTGTCAACTTGACAAAATCTAGAATCACTGGAAGATAGGCCTCTGAGCTTCTCTTTTACCTAGAGTCACATAATCAGCTTACTTTCCACAGTGTCCCGTTTGCTTTCTGATGTCCCTGGTGAAGGCCTTCCTTCTGCTCTCAAATACTTAGATTCCCAGAGAGCTTTCAGACTCAGCTCTTAGCCTGTGCCTTCTGTGCCTCCTCCCTACCTGCTCTTCTCCAGGGCTCCCTGGGCCTGCTCTGAAAACTCACACTGCTTCTTCCTTAAAGACGTGACTTACAGAGACATGTTCTGTGTCCCTATGTTCATTGCCCCTTTAAGTCTGATCATTTTACTGCCCATTCAGCCTTTTATCCACTTACCATTTTTTTTTCCTTAGGGGCTCCAGGTATATTATTGGTATAATCACATCAGCACTTCTTTTTTACTTATGTATTTTTATTTTTATTTTTATTTTTATTTTGTTTTTTTGAGACAGGGTTTCTCTGTGTAGCTCTGGCTGTCCTGGAACTCACTCTATAGACTAGGCTGGCTTCGAACTCAGAAATCTGCCTGCCTCTGCCTCCCAAGTGCTGGGATTAAGGGCGTGCACCACCACTACCTGGCATCAGCACTTCTTTATAGGGTAAATGATGTTTATCTTGTCATTAGACTGATCTAAACACACAAGAGGTGTAGCTGTCCATCTACAGGAGCTCAGTAAAAGAGATAGTATGTGTAGGCAGGCTTGCTACAGATAAGAAAGGGCTATTTCTACCCCAGCTTTGCTTCTCACCTTCTGTTTGCTGTACAGTGCTCATGGTACAGTGTGGGCACAGGACAGCACATTCTGCCAGTAGAAACTTTCAGGTTAGTGAACATCTTTGAATCAGAGTTCTTTTCACAACTTAAGCCACTGGTTTTATCTTATGATGGACAGAAACAGGGAAAGGACCACCAAGAGAGAAGGGCTCTCTAATAACCCAAATTCTGCTTATCCCAGGAGGGTGTTCCCAGGAGCTGGCTTCAGTTTCCATCCTAGGCAGCAAATGAATAAAGGCACAGAGTGAAATTTAATGGGGTTAGGCAATCGTATTTCCTACTTTCATTGGTCAGCTTTTATGCTGTTATAAATTAAAGGGTAGGACATGCAGTATATACGCAAAAGTGTGCTGTTCTAGGGCTGGGGAGATGGCTCAGTCTAAAGCGCTTGCCACGGAAACATGAACCTGAGTCTGATTCCCAGAACCTACATTCAAAACATCTGGGCTTGTTGGCATGATGGTAATAATATCAGTGCCAGAAAGACAGAGACAGGACATTCTTTGGAGTGTCTAGCAAGCCAGCCCTGTCTGATTGCTGTGTCCCAGGTCCCAGTGAGAGACATGCCTCTAAAAAAACAAGTTAGTGTTCCTGAGGAACACTACCTGGAGTTGCCCTCTGACCTTCACAAACATGCACATACATGTCTCCTCCTTGGACATGGACATGCACTCCACAACACACATACAATTTAAAGAGTTAAAAAAGTGTGCCTTTTGCATTAACCCCATCACTCCTGTGGCTAGCCTTTTTACTTGCTGCTTTTCTTGGTATCTTTAAGAGGACTCCCAGAAAGATTTTGGCTGGGTGTAGTTGTAGCAGGCATAGATGTGCTATCTCTGCTCACTCAAGAAAGATTTTTTTTCTACCCAGATCCTGAAGATGGAGTATGCTGTCTCTGAGGGGAATGTGGTCTCCGTCTGTGGAGGTGGTCAGGCATGAGCCAGGCTATCATTTCCCTAGTGCTACAGCAGTGATTCCAACTGTTTCCAGTCAGGAATAACAAGTGGTTTTCACCTTGGAGTCCAAGTCTGATGGATTGCTCCTGGCTGTCTGGGCTCCATGGGAAAAACATCATGAACTGTTAGCAAGGTGTACCCCCAGCACGGAGAGTGGGGTGGGGGTGCAGCATATAATTGTCATCTCTGGGAGAGAAATTGAACTGGGGGTTTGTCATGCATGTTCAACACACAGGAGCTGCAAGATGAATGCACCTTATGTCTGCAGCAGAATACTTTACGGAAAGACTGGGAACAACATTAGCCAGAGCTATGGTTCAGGAAGGACCCAGTAGTATCCAGAATTGCAAAGTACGCTCTTTAGAGGTGATAAATAAGATTATAATCCCACACTGGTGTGTTAGCTCCAGAGACTCTACCTCCTGTGGGGGCCTGTTGGTTTTCTTGATCCTATTTGTTTGCTATTGAGTCTCTGTTTGATTGATATCTATATTTGTCAGTTAATGAGCATTTACTACATACTGTGTTCCACACTAGATCTTACAGATGGTTCAAAGGATGAACAGTTCCAAACCTAATGACTTCCTGAGAAATTAGACTCCAGTGTTGATATCTGCCATTGGCCTTCACTAAAACGGCTTCAGACGAAGCAGGAAGTCCTATGGCAGAACCATTTTTTTCTCTCACATAGGACTTATCACATAACAATTCTACAAAGAACCCTTGTCTTTACTTCAGTACATTTTTTTCCCGCTTTGACTATTCCATGATCCCTCGTGGACCTCCTGCCAAAATGCAGCAAGTAGCCCACCTTTCCTACCACCCACTCAGGAGTGGACATGGGATTCGGGCCAGGCCAGACCCATTCGACACATCTGACACTGAGGAACTCTCAAGCTGTGTCCAGGAGGATTGGCATGTGTGTGCAGGCACATGACTATATGTGCCACACTTTGTGTGTGGCGGTCCGAGGACAACTCGGAGAAATCTGTTCTTCTTCCACTAGGTAGGTTCTAGGAATTTGTGACCCTCCTTCAGCTAAGGGCTGATTCTTCAGACCCCGCCTTGCCACAGATAACCACGCCCCTCTCCAAGTTCCAGTTACGCCGGAAGTCCCGCCTCCAGAGACTGAAGGAGAAGTTGCTGATTGGGTCAAGTTGCTGACGAACTTGGGGGTGGGGTTTTACCTTACCTATTCTACCTGGGTTTTGCTTGTAACAGAAAAAGAATTGAATGAAAGATGGCAGAATGAAACACACCACGTGTAGTGTTATTTTTACTAACGCATTCGTACCTGTGGCCGCTGGGGGGCTACAGGGATTGAGCTCAAGTCAACAGCCTTTACCATCTGAGCCATCTTGCTACCCGTCCTTGAGTCTCTTACTATGGCTGCTTTGGTTTGGAGGAGGATTGGTAACCTCTGAATCCTAACCTGTGCGGTACTTTAGCTTGGCACTGATGTTCAGTCCTATGCAAGCTTCAGGATACAGATTCCATTTAACCATTGACAGAACCATTTTTTTTTTAATCTCACATAGAGCTTATCACATAGCAACTGGCTGGTTGAGGGAAATAGACTACAGCCTTGTTCTGCAGACATTTTAAGGCACAGGGATAATACTGAGCTCACTATACTTTGTATTCTGACTGGTGACTGAAGGATCTTCTGCCATGAAGCATAGCATTGCAGATATAAGCATGGGCTTTCATGTCCACAGTGGGCCAGATAGCAGCCATGACATTCCTTATTGGGACTATAGCCCAATCTCTGCACACTGATGTCTTCCTGTGTCAGGTGGATAGTAACAGCACCTTCACAGTTAAAAATAGATGATGTGCACAAGAATTAAGCATTGTGAAGTTAGATTATAGTAATCACTTCATAATGGATGTGTATGTGTGTTTTCCAAAACCTTCAAGTTCCATGTAAAAGTGAGTTTCACCCTGTAGCCTGTCTTAGAGTCTTGTTAATATCTGTGTTGGAAAATAAGAGAGTAATCACATGTTAACTATTTTTAGGAACTCTTCCACCGAAGTATCCCACACCAGGTTGTTGTGAATCCGTTTCTTCTTCCAGTCTGTGTTTACTGCAGACTGTATTAACAGTGCCCTCTGCTGCCCACAGCACCACAGCTTAATGGAAGCTCCCGGGACAGCAGAGGTGGGATGTGAGTCTAAGATCTGGCTCTTCTATTTCTCTCTCGCCCTCACACTCATCCCTGTTCCATTGCACAGCTCTCTTTTCTTGCCTGTATTTCTTACTGAGCTCTGAGTCATCTGTCTCAACCTTTAATTCAAGACTGTGCCTGGACCCGACCCAAACCATAGATAGATACCCGTGAGGTTGGGCAGATGATAACGTGTGTTTCTCTCACTCTGGATCAACAGAAGGCTGAGATTTGTTCCAGGGCAGCAGAAGCCAATTCTATTTTCTTGTGTTACAACGTGGGATTCAAGTCATGCGTAGGGCTGGCTGAGTGATTTCCTAATTCAGAACAGTGTGCGATGTGGCTCACCATGTTGATTGAGTTCCATTTAGTTCCTCCTTTACAGCCAAGTGTGGTTGTAAGATCCAGGGGACAGAACTCTAAATCTGCTCACTTTGTCATCTGTAGTGGTTACTGTTCCAGTTGGAGAAGTGGATGATGGGAAAATTATCAAGAAAGCAAGGGTAAGGGCTCCTGATGAACTGAGGCTCTATTTGAACTTCATAATTTTAAAGGAATTATAATTCCCATTCTAGGAGTGTGAGGAGTGTGACTGGGGAAGTACACAATTCCTGCTGAGTGCAGGCTGCACAGGGGCGTTTTGGAGACATATAAGTGGCTCTTTGGTCTGTCAAAGAGGACCGCCTTGTAAAATTTGAGGTAAATTGATCCTGAGTCAGCAGCAGCCCATACCATCATTTTGACAACTGTCAGTTATTGGTCACAGAGGTGGAGACAGGCTGGTTCAGTCTGAATCCATGGCTAGTTAATTTCTTCTACTATGGCGCATAAATCCTTTTCTCCTAAGCCGAGCACTGTCCGTGATAACCTGCATGCTTCACACACAGGTCACAAGCCAGTTGGTTCCACAGTTGCTTTAGCAAAGTGGTTATGCACCCCAACTCTGGACTCAGATGGACTTGGGTTTGAATCCCAGCCATGTAGATAAATGGCTTTCCTCCACTTCCTGTTAACTTCCTTTTTTGTCTGCTGGAGTTGTTGTGAGAGTCGAAGTCTATACACTTCCATGTCTGGCACAGTCTTAGCTGCTGTCTCATTGATGGTGTTGGTGGAAAGGAATTGGCTCACAACTACAGAAAAGGAAACAAGCTATGTAGCCGGGAAAGCAGCAGAGCTGAGTCACAGTCCTCTCCCCTGCCCTGTCAAGGACTGTTCCACTGTGTGGTTCTTGCTAGTCTCCAAGGCTTTCTAGAACACATGTCATTAGACAATTATTGACCTGTGCTTCCCAGCCTTACACATATAGATCTATATAATGTCTGTACAACACGCTAATGTTAAGGTTGAAGTACAATGTTGTGTGCATGTGTGAGGATATATACATATATAACTGCAGGGAATTTAAATAGAACCATCAACTTAGCATGAAAACAAAGACATTCAAAAGCAAATGCTGCATCAGTATCTATCGGCTGCATGGGGCTGAGGAAGCAATTGAATGCAGTGTATTTGGCATGGTGGCATTCTGCTTTCTGTCCAACAGGTGTAGTTAGTGCAGGTATTTGCTGTGTGTGCTTCTGGGATGGTAGGACCTCCAGGTAATTACATCTTCACTCAAGAGACCTAGGCTATACAGTCCTGGAGAACACTTAACTGATATTGGTCACAACAATAATGAGAGTGTGTGAGTGGAACATCAACATCAAGCAGCTTCTGTGCTAGTTAGGTGTGTCTTGATGGTTGGGATGAGAGTTATCAGCACAGAGAGTAGATCGTGAAGAGTGTCCCAAGGCTCCCCTGAGACCTGCTCTGAAACAGAGCTGCTTTCTCTTCAAGGTCATGCTGGTCCCTCATGCTTTGCACACTAGCACAAGGATCAGAGAGCCTGAAGGATAGGATGGGCATTCATGGATCCGAGCTGCGTAATTCAAAGTGATTTGAAGAGATTACCAAGGCTTATGTGTCCTTTACTGCCCCAAGTAAGCCAGCAGAGTGCTGTCCCCAGAAACCAGAAAGGATTAGTCATCACAAGGCCTGAGGACAGACCAGAGTTGCCAAGGCTGATATGAATCTGGTCTAAAGGACAAAGGACATGTCAGCCTCGGCAAGAAGAGACTGGGGGGGTGGGGGCATGGTGCACAGCTGTATCTGGCTCTTACATTTTATGGAAGGTCAACAGA
>JADRCD010218427.1:5906-18747 GCA_019843815.1 Montemys delectorum | reverse complement strand
CCTGAGGGCTAGAATTACAGTCAGGTGTCACCATGCCCCAGTTTCACACAGCACACTTTCAAAAAAAAAAAAATGTTTGTTGTAGAGAAATACTTCCTAAGAAAAATTCATTTTATCAGAATTATATAATCATTCTCTGTGCTTCTTCTAGAAAGAAGTAACAAGTTAGTGTCAAACACAGTTAAGGCAGGGTGATGTAAGGGTCAGTCAGATGTACAAGGGCATCCTTGACTACACAGCAAGTTCATAGCCAGTTTTGGCTACTGAGGCTCTCTTGAACGGAGAGAAGAGACTTACCTACAAAACAAAGATAATTTATAAAAACTAAAAATACTGACTTTTGTGTATTTAAAAGCACTCAGCCCCTTCTTCCTCATAGCATTAGGGTCACAGTCTCAGGCCTCGTGTGCCGCCAGTGCGAGCTACTTCCCAGGGCCTCGGAACACTACCGCGGGGCCTGGGAGTGACCTGACAACGTTCCGTGGAAAGACGGAGCATGAGGGGTGTAAGTGGGTGTGTTGTGATAAAGCCTTTCACCACACGAGGTTTGGACACACACTCAGTTGCTGTGCTGGGCTAGCCTGGGTCTCACAACACAGTGCTGCTCAGTTAATCTCTCTCTCACCTCTGCTTTTGTTTCACACAGCCCTGCTGCAACTGTTACCACTTACGACATCTGAATTTTTAAAGTTTTCTGTAATTTTTTATTTTTATTTTTTATTTTTTTGCAATGAGGGTGGTGGCACACATTTTTAATTCCAGAACTCGGGAGGCGGAGGTAGGTGGATCTCTGTGAATTCAAGGCCGGCATGGTGTATGTAGCAAGTTCAGAGCAACCAGGACTACATAAGTGAGCTGAGACTCTGTGGGGCCCCGGGTATTGAACTGAGGTTATCAAGTCTGGCATCAAGTGAATATACCCAATCGTCCAGCTTGCTGCTCTCTCTCTCTCTCTCTCTCTCTCTCTCTCTCTCTCTCTTTCTCTCTCTCTCTCTCTTTTAGTATAAAACAGAGTTTATTCAGGGCATAGGGAAGGGAGTTAAGACTGTAGTAGAGGCAGAGAGAAAGAGAGTAGAGAAGTAGAGAAGCAGAGGCCGGCCACGAGCACGTGGGGGTTGGAGGGGTAGCAAGACAGAGCAAGAGCTGCTTTCTCTCTTTTTAAAATGAATTCCTTAGTAGGTATTCTGTATCCCAGGCTGCTCTCAAACGACGTGGCTGCACGATGACTGATTGATTGTTGCTGGTCCTTGAAGGTTACTCTGAACTTCGTATCCTCCTGTCTCTGCCGAGATTTACAGCCGTGCTCCGTTTTACCCAACATTGTTTGCACCGTTAAGATTACCCCCCCACCCCCCGGGACTTTCTGCTTTTTTTTGAGACAGCGTTTCACATATCCGAATCTGCCTGCGCACTCCCTGCGAAGCAGAAGATCAGGCTGAGCTTGCGGATTTTCCAGCTCCTCCCCACAGTGTTGGGATGGCAGTTGTGGGCCGTGGTGCCGGGTTTATGGAGCTTCCTATGGGCTAGGCAAGCACTCAGCAACCGGGTGCCTTCTCTCCCTTCCTGTTGTGTAAGACAGGGTTTCACTTTGTGTCCCGTACTAAGTCAAACGCACTGTGAGCTAGCTCAGGCTAGCCAGGAACTCCCCATAAGGCCCTACCTGAGCCTCCTAGCTGCTGCCGCATAGGTATGTCCTAGCATTCTTGTGGGTTTTTTTTTTTTTTAACATTTTTTTTAAGATTTATTTATTTTTTTTATGTATATGAGTACACTGTAGCTGTACAGATGGTTGTGAGCCTTCATGTGGTTCCTGGAAATTGAACTCTGCTCGCTCCGGGCCCCTCTCGCTCTGGCCCCTCTCGCTCCTCTGGCCCAAAGATTTATTTTTTTATTATATGTAAGTACACTGTAGCTGTCCTCGGACACCAGAAGAGGGCGTCAGATCTCACTGCAGATGGTTGTGAGCCACCATGTGGATGCTGGAATTTGAACTCAGGACTTCTGGAGGAGTAGTCAGTGCTCTTAACCACCGAGCCATCTCTCCAGCCCTCATTGTTGGTTTATGGGACTTTTTTTTTGTTTTTTTGCAGATGTTTTGTTTCTGCCCAGTGCTTTAAATCTTATTTCGTGAAAACACAACACAACAAAAGAACACTGAACCCACAATAACTGTATAAAGATAAAAATAAAAGTAAAAATAAAAATGTCCCCAGCAGATGCCAGCAGAGGGCGCCCGTGAAAGTCGGTGTTGCTAGCCACCTCAGGCAGACACTATTTCCCTTAAAATTGAAAAGAAAACATTTCCCAATAGTTTTCTTTTATTTACAGAAAGTAAACAAGAAGCCGTGTCATATTCTGTGACAGAATAAATTGAATTATGTATGGTTCGGCAGTAGAGGAAAACTTTTGAATTCTGACTACCTGAAAGAAAATGAGTTTTCCAAACAAACAAACCAGGACTCACCCTGATTCTTTGTTAAAGCATGACTCATCCCTCTGCCTACCAAAGGGGTTCAGCTTGTTAAATTTTATATTATTTCCACAGTTTTATTCAGGTGGATATTTGCTATCCACTTGGGAGGAAATGGCGTTCTGTGTTTCGAAGGCCTATTCATTGTAGTGGGAGAGAACAGGGCGGTTCGGGCTTTGTTGCATTGTTGGTAGACCCCATGCCCTGCACCAGGCTTCCTCAGATGTGAAAGAACCACCTCAGAAAATATCAAGTGACACAAGGCTGCGTGGACGTCCCAAGTCAAAACACCAGGTCGGTTCTGGCAAAGCTCGGCAGGGATTTCTGTGAGATGGCCACATTTAAAGAGAGAAAACCAAATGCATTATGTTCCAAGATTAAGGAGAAAAGCTTGGCCCTCAGCTCACGTGGGACAGAGGACACGGCAGGAACTAAACGTGAGGAACAGGTCTTAGTTCTAGTTCTGCAGGCCAAAGGTCAGTCTAGAGCAATGGCCTCAGACTTACCTGGACCTTGCTGGGCAAGATGGGACGCAGCCGCTGCCGCAACCGCAACCCTGGACGCAAGAGCTACAGAGTGCTGTGGGCCACCCTGTGGGTACTGAAAACCACACCCGGTCCTTGGGAAGAGCAGCCAGTGCTCTCTCAGCCAGTGAGTCCTCTTCACCCACCCCCAAGCCAGAAGTTCTTAAATGTCACCCTGCGTACGGGTGCAGATTCCTCTTCAGAAGGTGGAAGGAGCCTAGAGATTTTCTTCTCTGGAAAGGCGAGCCTGGTGCCGAGCCTCTGCACAGCAAGCCCTGAGCACCAGGGACCTTTTATAGCACATTTTCACACATGTATACAACTGATGTTCAGGAGAGAGTGGCAAAAGATATGAAGCAATTTTCTGAGAGATTACCAGTGGCTTGTTAATGTTTTTGGTGTGGCAAGAGGAGTAAATTGTATTTTTTTTTTTTAACAGAAAAGCAAATATAGGACTCAGAATGGATTTGAGGCAAATTGTGTCACAGCAGATTTTCTCTGAATGTCTAAGCAAAGTTTAAAACACAAACAACAATAAAAGAAAATGATTCTGCTGTAAGACCGGCAAAAAGTGAAGTAGGTCAGGGGTGTGGCTCAGTGATAGAGAGCTTATCTAACACACATAAAGCCTGAGTGTGTGAACCCTATGGACCTGTGTGATACCGCACACTTTCAATCCCAGTACTTGGGGGAGTGTAGACAGGAGGATCAGAACTTCAAGGTCATCCTCAGTGGTACTATGAGTTCAAGGCCAGCCCTATCTACATGAGATCCTGTCTCAGAAACAAATAGACTAGTAGTATATTTTTAGTTACTGTTTTTATCCATCTGAGCCAAGATAATGGACATAGATATTGTACTAGAACTACACTTATTATTTCTGCTAAGGGCCATTGAAATTGAAGAGCAATTGCTTCTGCAACGGAAGAGAGCCAGTCTGCCTGTGTGAAATGGAACAGCACTTACCTGCTTTCAATATCTGCCCTGCAAAAATACGAGGCGTGAAATTTAGCCTCCAGACTGTACACACTCAGTGTCCCCCTTCCAGATCAATCAGGACCCCTCTTCGCTTGGCTACGGACTAGAAAGTCAGGCCAGTGCAGATGGCATGAGCGTCTCTGTTGATCTGAGTTCAGGGAGTGGGAGGCCTAGGCAGAAGGATGAAGTCCAGAGACCACACCCCTCTGGTTCCTCCAGTGCTGTCCCATGAAGGGACACGGCTGATCTCAAGAATGAAGAACTAATTCTTTCCTAGCTTACTAGGCCCTGGATGAGAGCTCCCTGGGAATACTAAACCCAGCACTATACTGGCTCTCTCTCTCTCTCTCTCTCTCTCTCTCTCTCTCTCTCTGTGTGTGTGTGTGTGTGTGTGTGTGTGTGTGTGTATACACATGTCTATACAGTTTATGCTTGGTAGTCACAGAGGTTTCCTGGAGTTTTAACTCTTGAATTTGTCTTCACTGAGCCTGTATAATGTGCCAGTCGGTGTTGGGTTTCCCTACTCTGGCCCTCTTCCCAGGAGGTGGCTCTCTAGTAGTACCTATCTAGTAAGTTGTCATCTTCTACTTCCCTATTTGTTTCTCCTATGTGGCAGGGTGATGGGGAAGTTTCCTGTGACTTTACTTCTTTAATGTATCTGAGAGGAATAGTTGAATTAAAGGATTTAAAATGTCTTATTATAGTGTGTGTGTGTGTGTGTGTGTGTGTGTGTGCACACACGCGCGAGTGTGTCTAGGTCAGAAGATAGCTTTGTGGAGTTGGTTCAGCCTTTATGTGGGTTGCAGGATTGAACTCCCATGACCAGACTAGTGTGTCAGTCGCCTTTGCACCATCTTGGGGCCTGAATTAGTTACATTTTAAGCTTTTTGCTCTTCTTTACCTGTTGGTATAAAGTGACAACTCCCATATTCACTACCACACCAGGCTCTGGAAGAGGGGCTACTTGGCTAGTTAGATTTCTCAGGTTGTGTGTGTGTGTGTGTGTGTGTGTGTGTGTGTGGTGTTGTTGTTGTTGTTGTTTGTTTTTTGTTTTGTCTATTTGACAGAAGTCATTTGGGAAGAGGAAAACTCAATTGAGACAATACCTTCCTCAGATTGACTTCTAGGTAAGTCTGTGGTACATTTTGTTTATTGCTGTTACTATGGGAGAGCCCAGGCTACTGTGGGCAGTGCCATCTGTGAGCAGGTGGTCCTGCCCTATGTATCTGAAGAAGCACACTGAGCAAGCTAGAATAAACAAACCAATGATTATCTTTCCTCCAGTTCTAGCCCTGACTTCCCTCAATGACAGACTGTGAACTGGGAAAGATCGCTGATATCGTCAACTGGACAGAATCTAGATTCTCCCTAAAAGACGAATTCCAGGGTGTGCCTGCAAGTCTTTTTAGATTAGTGCGTCAGAAGACTCACCTTACATGAAGGCAGCACAGGCTCATGGTCTGGCTCCAAATGAAGACAAATGAAAGAGCAAGTGAGCACCGGCCGTTCATCGCTCTCTGTTCCCGGGCTGCCAATATTGTGTGAACAGTACACTCCTCCTGCTGTGACTTCTCTACCAGGCTGGGCTGAGCCAGGCCCAAACTCTGAGCCTCGGTAAGCCATCCTTCCTTAAGGTGATTTTGTCAGTTAAGAATGGAACAGCTGGGCGGTGGTGGCGCACGCCTTTAATCCCAGCACTCGGGAGGCAGAGGCAGGCGGATTCCTGAATTCGAGGCCAGCCTGGTCTACAGAGTGAGTTCCAGGACAGCCAGGGCTACACAGAGAAACCCTGTCTCAAAAAAACAAAACAAAACAAAACAACAACAACAACAAAAGAATGGCAAGAACAGAGCTTGTTGAGAAAACATAGAAACAAGAGGCCTGGGACAAGCGTGGGCAGGGAGGAAGGGAATGATATAGAAGCAGGAGATGAAGTTTACTACCAGGTAGTATATCCCTACTGGGGTTTGGCCCCATCATCCACATGGGTTCTACAATTCTGCCCCAAGTTCATTCCTAGGGTTGAAACTATAGACAGACCAGTTATAGTCAAACTTGGATTATTTGTTCCAGTTCTGCTGAGCAGGAGTCGAATAACAAGATAATGTAATGAACAATGTTCTGTCTGCCCTCATGGTCAACGTTTGTTCTTTTCACTGGTCCCATAATAAATTTGTGTCCCAAGCAGCACATGAAGTTCCATGTAGCCAAATTAAAGTGACCTCTAAGCCCCAATGACACGGTTGCTTTTATTTATGTTTTTCTAGTTCTGAAATTGGCATGACGTAATAGAGAAAAATTGCTGCAAACCAGAGGGAACATGGTTGCTGTTGATGGGGCTCATGAAACACCAATGTCACAGAGTGTGAGTTAGCTTTCATTTCAAATTTCATTTCAAATTCAAGTGCATCAATAGATACACTTCAATGACATTAAAAACCACTAAATACACACACGTACCCTAGACCGATAGCATACTCACAATCCCAACATGCTGAATGTAGAGACAGGAGGACCATAAGGTCAAGGCCACCTTCCACTGTATATGAAGTTCAGGCACAGCTAGAACCAAAATGGAACAAAATGACACATAAGCTACTCTGAATCATTTTCTACTTATAAACTGTTTTCTACGTTACCTGAAATTCTAAGTGCAGAATAATATTTTGAAGAATCCTATATAAAACCTAGAGGGAAACAGGGTATACCGAATGCCCACATCTGTGATAACTACATCACAAATACTTCCTCCAATGATCTTTTAGTCTTTTGTGCTTTATGAGTCAGGAAATTGATGAGTTAATTAGTTTACTCAAGAGCACATGTTTTGATCTCGGCTCTTCAGACAAAGTGGAACATATTCTTTTTCTGTATAAATGTATTTTAAGATATGTGTGTATTTATTTTAAAGTTTAAATTTTTATTCATTGTATGGTTAAGTGCCTGTGTAAGGATGTGGCACCTGTGTTTGGGTGTCCAGAGAGGCCAGAGGACGGTATCGCATCCCTTGTTGTCTTAGAGGGCTTCTATTGCTGTGAAGAGACACTATGACCATGACAACTCTCATACAGGAAAATATTTTTTACATTTATTTCTTTTACATTCCAATTGCAGTCCCCCCCGCCCCCCGCCAGTCCGCTATCACATAGCCCCTGCCCCGCCCTTTTTTCCTTCATCTCTGAGACAGTGGAGGTCCTCCCTGGGCACCAACCCACCCCAGTACCTCAAGTCACTACAGGACCATGTGCATCTTCTCCCATTGAGGCCAGGCAAGACAGCCCATTTAGGGGATCAGGATCCACAGACATCAACAGATTCAGAGATAGCCCTGCTCCAGTTGGTGAGGGACCCACTTGAAGACCAAGCTGTAGTCTGCTACATGTGTGCGGGAGGTCTGGGGCCAGTCCGTGCTTGCTGTTTGGTTGGTGGTTCAGTCTCCGGGAGCCTCCAAGGGTCCAGGTTAATTGTCTCTGCTGGTCTTCCTGTGGAGTCTCTGCGCCCTCTGAGTTCCTCAACCCTTCCCCCCAACTTTTCCGTAAGACTTCCCCAGCTCCATCTAATGTTTAGCTATGGGTCTCTGCCTCTTTTTCCACTGGCATCTGGTGGAGTCTCTCAGAGAACAGTTACAATAGGCTCCTGTTTGCGAGCATAACAGTATCATTGATAGCATCAGGTATTGGTTCTTGCCCATGGGATGGACCAGTTGGGCCAGTCATTGGTGGTTTTCCCTCAGTCCCTGCTCTGTTTTTGTCCCCGCACTTCTTGTAGACAGTACAAACTTGGGGTGGAAGGTTTTGTGGTCAAGTTGATATATTTATCCCTCCACTGGGAGTCCTGCCTGGTTACAGGAGATGGCCACTTCAGGATCCATGTCCCCCACTGCCAGGAGTCTCAGCTAGAGACTCCCTGACACCCTGGAGCCTTCCCCATCCCTGGTCTCTGTCACAGGACTTAGGCTGCCCTCCTCCCCTCCCCACCCTGACCCCTGCCCAGCCAATTTCCATCTCTCCCCATTCCGCGTCCCACCCAGGTCCCTCCCTCCAGTCACCTCCAATGTCTATTTGATTTCCCCTTCTGAGTGAGATTCAAGCATCCTCCCTTGGGTCTTCGTTGTTTTTTTTGGGCTTCTTTGGGCCTGTGGATTGTAGAGTGATTATTCTGTACTTTGTGGGTAATTCCACTTATAAGTGTGTGGGACCATGAGAGAAAGCCTGGTTAGGTTGAGCTAGGGCTTGAAGTCCCAGAGACCCAGAAGGGACGGTAGGAGCTTTGCCTGCCCCTGACTTCAGGCTCCTGTCATGTAGCCACAGCACACACACACACACACACACACACACACACACACACACACACTCACACACTCACGCACTCACGCACACGCACACCCATAGAGAGAATTGTGGCCATCAGTCACATGGGGGCAGTGCCCACGAGCCCCTCCTCATGTAGATGAGGCATCTCAGGCCAAGCCAATAGGAAGCACCTGCTGTCAGACCCAACCCACCCCACAACTGTGTATAAGAGCCTATCTGGAAGGAAGAAAGGTGTGAGAAGTACTCTGTCCTCTGAGAGCATCTATCACACAAGAACTGTAACACTGCCTGGGAAAAGACCCTATCACGTGACACCAAGGTTTCTGAAACCAGCCAGCTGTTACTTCAGGCTCACCTCCAAGCCTTTGATACACTCATCTCTGAGAATAGATCACCCACCCCCCCTTACAACCCCCAACTTCCCTGTTAGCACAGTTAACACACATTTACACTTAGTACTACAAAGAGAGAGATTCAGGAACTAAAAGTAATCTCATTAACTACTTTTTAAAAATTGTTTTTACTTACTTGTGTGTGTGTGTGTGTGTGTGTGTGTGTGTGTGTGTACATGTGTGTATGCACCATGTATGGAAATGTACTTTTGAACACCAGAAGAGGCGGGGGCAGGGGGGGGGTTAGAACTCCTTGAATTGGAAATACAGGCGGTTGTGAGCTGCCTGATTGATGATGTGTGTGCTGAGAGCTGAACTTAGAGCAGAGAGAGGTCTTAACCACTCAGCCATTCCCGAGACCCCTGTAATCTCAGCACAGCTAAAGGCAGGAGTGTGTAGAGTTTGAAGCCAGCTTGGGCTACATAAGGAAGACCCATTCTTAAGCCCCCTTCCCCTACACACCAGAAGAATACATGTTTACATTTGAAGTTTTAGATTGCTTGGCAACAGCATTTCTAGTCACAGTTAGCTTTTTATATTTTATTATATACATTTCATATACTATCTAACTTATTAATATTTTGGATCCTGTATCCTATGTATAATAACGTGCATACTCTTAATAATTGACTCTTAAGGGTACATCTATGGATTGTCTCTAACACCTCACAGGTGGTTCATCCCATACACCCTCCCCTAGAATAGCTGTTGTGATAGCAGCTTTGTCAGCTTTTAAATATTGTGTAAGTCGTGTATTTCCAATGTCTGGTTTCTTTACCACTTGGTACTTACCGCTTGTTCTTTTACTTCCATGGGATTCTTTTATGTATCTATCCTCGAAGTCTCCTCCTCCTGCTTCCGCCTCCAGTCTCTTCAGTGCTGAGGATCTAGCCCAGGGCTACAGGTGCTCTGGGCAAGCACTTCGCTGACTGAGCTCCACCTCCAGCCTGCTTGCCACTGTTTCTGATACATGTGTTCGCTTTTTGTTCTGGAGAGATCGGTGCTCAGCCTTTGTCTCTGTGTCTGTAACGAGGCTCCACACCTAGCTGATCAGGAGCTCTTCTGGCCTTCAGGAGTCTCTTGACTGTCACCTAACGTCCTATAGGGCCATGTGCTGCTTCTAAATAAAAACAAACTCAGATCACATGAGTATTCCTGTACTTCTATTTTGACACAAGTCCTTGTAGTAGTAGGTCCTTGTGCACAGGGACATATTCTAAATCCCCATATGGATGCCTGAAACCACCAGCAGTGCCAAAACCCACTTACCCTATTTTTCCTATAATACATATCTATAATAGAGTTTAGTGCATGGGTTGAGCAGTTGGAAGCCTAACAATGATGAAATAGATTAATTATAAGTGTGGATGGTTTCTTCGAACATACACGGAGGCCAGAGGTCAACATCAGGTATCTCTATCACTCTCCACCTTATTCTTATTTATTTTTAAGTATTTTTTATTCCCGTGTGTGTGTGTGTGTGTGTGTGTGTGTGAAAGTTTGCCATATATATTCAGGGGCTCTCAGAGCTAGAAAAGGACCTCAGATCCACCGGAGCTGTAGTACAGCTGGTTGTGAGTAGCGTAGGCCCTTTGGAAGAGCAGGAAATGCCCCTGCACATTTGCACCCTTGCACATAACACACTCATGTGCATGCACATTCAAAATAATAAAAAGATAATGGGTATCTCATGCAATTCATCATGGAGCATTTGTTAACTTTAAGCTATTTTCATTATCGACCTTGAAACATGGTCCTAATTATAAAAGGATTTACTAACTTCAGCCCTGTGTTGGTACCATTTATCCTTGGTTCCTGGAAGGTCTGTAGAGATGGAATTATTGATTGCAGCCACACCATCTTGGGTGTTTTGCAAGGAAGCTCTTCACTTTGCAAAGAGTGTAACATCACACAGAGCAGCTAAGCGATCCAAAAGGTCACGGCGGCTCTGATAAATCCACGTCTGTCTGTCTCCACAGTCTATGCTTCCCAGGTCAGAATGCCTCCCAGGACCTCAAATCCAGGATGATTTCTTAAACTCTAGGCCTATGCTCACTGAACGAGACACCGCCCGGTATCTGCATGCGCATGCTCCCTAGGTAAGTAAGCACCACACTGGGAGCATGGCTCGAGGGTACAGAGTACACATGGCAAGGCTCCTTCTCATGAATGCTGTGTGAACATCTCAGATAGCAGAACATCCCAGGGCTCCTAGAGAACTTCCGAAATGGTCCTACATTTTTTTTTTTTTTTTTGATTTTTTTTCGAGATAGTGTTTCTCTGTGTAGTCCTGGCTGTCCTGGAACTCACTCTGTAGACCAGGTTGGCCTCCCAAGTGCCGGGATTAAAGGCGTGTGCCGCCACCGCCCGGCCAAGTTCTACGTTCTAATGTCCATGAAGAAAGAATCGAGCAAAGGCTTGCAAGTACAGTAGAAGTAAGGCTGGTTTATTAAGAGAAGCTACACTTCCAAAGGAGGAAGCAGTTAGGAGCCAAGCAAGAGTTTAGTAGCTCAGACTGCCCTACATACCGAAAAAAAAAAAAAAGAAAAAAAGGGAGGACTTCATGTCACACAAGGCCAGGCCAGTGGTTTGCACATGCACAGTGCAGGCTTTTTGGCTTCTTTGTATGTTTTGACTTTTCTAGGAGTGTCCTGTTACCTGAAGTTCTTGTATTCAAGTTTGCACCTTCTAAGGCTCATTAGCATCTAAAATCACCACGCAAAAGTGTAATGAAGTAATTGGGTAGTGTGTGTAAGTCCATGTACCGTGCTGGTTCCAGGTACCTATAAAGGCCACAGTAGGGCAAGGGATTCATCAGAGCTGAAGTTATTGACTGTAGTGAGCTACCTGATATGGGCACTGGGAACCTACCATATTTAGGTACTCTGTAAGAACAGCAAGTGCTCTGAACCGCTGAGCCCATGAGTGTGCAGTTTAGTTTAGTTTAGTTTTTTTTTTCAAGACAGGGTGTCTCTGTATAGCCCTGGCTGTTCTGGAACTCATTCCGTAGACCAGGCTGGCCTTGAACTTAGAAATCCACCTGCCTCTGCCTCCCAAGTGCTGGGATTAAAGGTGTGTGCCCCCCTCCCCCCCGCCCAGGGAGTGTGCATTTTAATGTTACCATCGACTACTCCAGATAGCTCTGCATCTGTACCAGTGGGGGTCTCCAGGCTTCCAGTTTTTCTCAGATGCTAATTTCCAGCCCAGACTAGTTAGTCTCTTGCTTCCCTCTCTACCACACTTGTAGGGGGTAGAGAAGCTGAGGCTCAAAAAGCTAAACTGGCCTTTGCAAGGACTCAGGGCTCATCAGCCTGTTGCACTGTGCCTAGAATTCACTGCAGAGAACAGAGCCGGCAGGGCTGGTGTTTGCCTAGACAGCACTGCACTTGTAAAGAAACACCACAGGCCAAGGCGGTTAGTGAAGGACACTGGGCTGAGGCTGAAAGTGTGAGCGAAGTAAGAAGGGGTGGAGGCAGACTCAGGATGTCTTAGATCCCAAACGTGAACACGGATACAATCTGTCGGGTAACCCACTTTGGCAGGAAGCCGCTTTTGTATGATTTTTGTATACATTGGGCCTTAGCGGCCAAGCCTTTTCCTTTCCCCTTCCCCTTTGGCAGCCTGTCTCTGTGTGTCTGTCTATGGAGACTTAGCTGTGTCTTGGATGCCAATCTACGGCATGCGTGCGTATGCCTTCCTGTGTGCGCTCTGTGTGTGGCAGCATGCGCCTGGGTGCCTACCAAGGTCTGCCGCCTAGTGGTGCCTAGCGGTTCATCCAGGTGCCACTGGCATTTATTTCCCTTCTGAAAGTGGTTCTCATTGTCCCAAAAAGAGACTTTAAAAATCTTCTCGCCGTGGAGCCTCAAGAAAGCTTGACTCAGAAACTCTGCATAACTAAGAAACCCAGCAAAAATATCCTTCAGGATTCTCTTGTCCCGCCCAGTGTGCTATAAACAGGATTGCTGGTGGATGCCTACAGGGAGATTCTGCTAGGCTCCTCCTGGGAACCTGGCAACAGCTTACCAGGTACTTCAGGTGTGTGTTGCTTTAACAGGACTGCTCTGCTCTGCCACTCCAGCTCTCTGTTCCCAGGTGTACCCAGGCCCGCCTCTCCTCTCTCTCTCTCTCTCTCTCTCTCTCTCTCTCTCTCTCTCTCTCTCTCTC
>JADRCD010218426.1:0-11494 GCA_019843815.1 Montemys delectorum | reverse complement strand
TCTTAGTAGTTGAAGCACACAGTGTGCCAATGCCAAAATTATCAAATAGAAATGAGGAAATAAGACCATCTACAGCAGAGACTCACTGGACATGCATACCTAGTGTGTGCTTCTGTTCTGTCTTTGGTTTGTTTGTTTGTTGTTGTTTTGAGTGCAGAGAAATCAGACCCAGGGCCTTGCAATACTGGTCAAGCACTCTATCTATGAGCTACATCCAAGCCCCTTGGTTTATTTTGCTCTGTATTGCTTTTTAACTAGAAAAATTTCTTTATACAGTTTTAATTTGCATCCCAAGAGTCAGTGCTTTTGAGACAGGGTCTCACCCACCAGGAAGGCCAGGCTAGCCTCAAACTTAGGATCATCCTGCCTCAACCTCCTAAAACTTCTGTTTCTTATTTCTCTCAATAAATAACCCTTAGGTTTTACAGCATCTCACAGGAAGTGAGTTCTACCTTCTGTGCTGGCAATCCTGCATGGGCGGGTCCTCCCTGGGCCACAGCCTTGGCTCCCTCTGGTTCCACTCCCAGCAGTCCTGCCCTGCCCTTTGTATTTCCTGCCTGCCCCCCAGGAAGCATCTGACTTTGTAACCCTTAGCCTACAAAAGTGTTAAAGTTCACACAGCAGGAAATAATAAGAACTATTAGATAACAGCTAAAATCTCCCAAGGGATGGCACTGTACACTTTTGTAATAAAAGAGTGGTTCGCTTTTTTAAATAAAAAACAAAACAAAACTAGAATCAGAGAGGAAGAGTGTTGCCTAAAAATACAGAACAGGCCGGAAGTCAGTAGTTGATAAGCTGGGAGATTTCCCTCCATGTGTTTTTATGAGCTTAAATGTAGCCAAAATCTTCAAATGGCCCAAATACACTGAAACCATAAATAGGCTAGGTCAATTAGCAAGCTAGACCTTATACAACCAAGGGAGCACCTTCTTAAAAAATAGTCTTTAGAGGCTGGAGGGATGGCTCAGTGGTTAAGAGCACTGGTCGCTCTTCTGGATGTCCTGAGTTCAATTCTAGTAACCACACTGGAGGCTCACAGCTGTCTGCAGTGGGATCTGATCCCCACTTCCGGCGTGCATGAAAACAGAGCACTTATATACATAAAATACATAAAAAAAAATCTTCAAGAAAAAAAAATCTTTGGGGTGGGGGCTCAATAAACTTCAGTTTTAAAGCCATCAAATTGCTTTTTAAGCTTGAGACAACTCTGTCATGCATTCCCAAAACTAATAAAATGGGGATCTTTTGAAAGTGGATTTAATTTAAAAAAAAAAAAAAAAGCCTCCAGTCATCTGCATTGATCTGCAGATAATCAAATCAGACGTATCTAACTTTCTAATCCGTCTCATCCTGGCTCTGGAGACACCTGCAATGTAGACTTTCACAAGCACGTTCATAGCAAAAGCTTCTCCCTGGTGTTCAGTGAGCACCTAGCATCCAGTGGCCCATACCAGAGCCTAATGTGGTAGCCCCATCCCTCCTAAGTCTCCATCCCGGCAGAGCAGCCACGGGTGGGGGTGGAGGTGGGGACAAGGAAGTGGAGCACAGGCTCTGGAAGCAGGAGCAGTGTGGTGGTTGGTATATGCCTGGCCCAGGGAGTGGCACTATCAGAAGGTGTGGCCCTGTTGCAGTAGGTGTGTCACTGCAGGCGTGGGCTTTATGACCCTCATCCTAGCTGCCTGGAAGCCAGTATTCTGCTAGCAGCCTCCAGATGAAGATGTAGAACTCTCAGCTCTGCCTGCACCAGGCCTGCCTGGATGTTGCCATGTTCCCACCTTGATGATACTGGACTGAACCTCTGAACCTGTAAGCCAGCCCCCAGTGAAATGTCATCCTTCTGAGAGTTGCCTCGGTCATGGTGTCTGTGCACAGCAGTAAGACCCTAAGACAATGAACACTGATCCCCTCACCCCAGCTCTCCTCCTATCCCACTCAGCCCTGCCTCCTGGCACCACCTCTGTGCTGGTCCTCGGCATGCCCTGCCCAGCTCTGTGCCTGCCCTGGCCTCATAAGCAGCCTCTGCCAGCTCCAGCAGGCAGATTTGGCTGTGCATTCAGATGGTTTTCCTAACTGTGCCACTGCCCTGTCTCTTGTCCCACAGACTGGGATTGTACACGCTATTGCTTCCACTTTCCACAAATAGTCCTTCGCTCACTGGGCCTCTCTGGGCAGAAGCTTGGGGCAGACATCTACTCTGTGAGGCAGAAGGATGCCCTCAGTGCAAAGGGCGTGGTCTTGTCCACCCTTCTTAACCAGGAAAAGGGGTAAGTTATTGCTTCTACAATTTCCATCCAGCGATAGATAGGACTCATCTACCTGTTTATTATAGATGCATGTAGAGCAATAGAAGCTACTTTTATTGTTCAAAGCCACATCTGGTAGATTATAGAGGCCACGGCTAAGAGACAGGCCGCCTTCAGAAAACCAGCTTCAGTGTCATGTTACCATTTTCAGAGGCCGCATGGATCCGATGTACGCTTCTTCGGTATCCCAGAAGGATAGGTCCGGGTATTCTCCGGGCTCCAGGATGAAGGGGACGCCTTGGAATCCAGGCTCTTCGTAGATGAGCCACCTGCATCGCCACCACGGAAGCAAAGAAGCAAAGAAGCATGGTTAATGTCTGTTTCCTCCAGCCTGGTACACAGGACCCCACTGACAGGGGAGGGCAGGAACAGAGGAGAATGTGGCCACTCTCCCAGCAATGGCCACACCTGCACCGTCAGAAGGGCCAGCTGGGCGGTGTTTCCCCTGGCCTATGATTTTCTCTTGGCTGGCTTGGCGGCTTACTCTGTAAGCCATATTATAGCTGCTTTTACATGTAAATGTCTCTGCACATAGCTAGAGACCAGTCAAGTAAGGCCATCTCAAGCCCCTGTTCTAAGTTAGTATTTCATTTGTAAATAAAGACTCCTGGCATTCTACTTAATTATGTCACACAGTGTCAAAATGTGTAGCAACTGATCCCTTCCAAAAGCCTAGAAGGAACGCTACCTATAATTTCAGCCAGGCCTCACAGTGCTGTCTCTATTTTACAGGCAAGGTTGAGCCACTTGCCCCAAGGCAGGGCGGCTGTGAACTGACCCCTGATCCCTCCCTACTCCATCAATCTTTCACAGCAGGTTCCCCCCGACCCACTGCAGGGAGTGTACCAAACACAGATTGCTCTTCTCCCTGTCACAAGCATCCTCACTGTGTGCACCACTCAGCACACACTGCTAGTGTCAGAGGCCTGAAGGTCCACGGGCTACCTGTTCCCAGGGGGCAACCCCTTCTGAATGCTTGGTTCTGATCCTAAGGACCTGAGATACCACATCCTTGTATCGGGCTTGTCAGCTGCCACTTTCGCTTTGGTCAGGGAATGGCAGCCCCACCTACTCCTGAGCAAAGGCCAGGGAGTCATAAAGGCATGCCCACTGGAGCTAAGTGCATGTCTCTGGGAGGGTGGAGAAGTGACTTATATAATTCAGATATCGCCTTCCCTTGGAAACACAGGCTAGCTCCTCCCCTGTCTCTCCTTTCTGATGGCAACCCACACAAGTGATAACTGTTAGCCTGGCTGAACCACCCACCTGGGGCACTTTGCCAGCCACACATGTTCCCAGATGTTGGGCCAAAAGGGAGAGCTCTAAATAAAACCCTTAGTAGCAGAACAGGGCCCAAGGGTAGGATTGCTTTTCTTTGGTTTCTGATTCTAGCTGAATACCCATTTTTAGTGAAAATTCGAGTTAAAGATGCCCTTGAACCTTTTTTAGACTAATTACCCAGAGATTTGCTGCCTAGTTCCTACTAAAGATCAGTCAACAGGTACACACACACACACACACACACACACACACACACACAAACTAGGGAGGTCCCAGGGTTCCTAGCCAGCCAATGGTATCCTAAGGCAAGATCACAATCACACAGAGGGAGGGGATAGAGGGGGAGGGGAACAGCAGAGGAGCCGGGAGGAGGGGGCCTGGAGGACCGTGCTGGGATGTTCCATTCTAGCTAACAAAAATACACTCAGTCTATAAGGTCAAGAAATTTTGAGTGCCTTTCTCAGTGCAAATGTTACACTTTAGAACAAGTTAACCAAGGGGGAGAGAAGCATGTCTTTTAAAACAGTCTGCAATACCTCTCTAAGCCAGAAGGCAGCAGGCTATGGGGTCACACCAACTTCCTACATCTAAAACATGATAGTCAGGAAGACACATACGTTCCTGGAGCCCAAAGCTGCTCGGCATGCTACACACGGGCTTATTTATCTTTATGTACAGTGCTGTTTTATCTGCATGTCTGTCTGTCTTAGAATACCAGATCCCCTGGAACTGGAGATGGAGACAGTTGCGAACTGCTATGTGGGTGCTGGGAATTGAGCCCAGGCCCTCTAGAAGAGCAGCCTGTGCTCTTAGCTGCTGCACCACCTCCCTAGACTCAAAATGTTGTTTCCAAATTAGCCTTCTCTCGAGGGCTTTCCTCCTCAAGATCCACCGGTAACGGATCTGTCATCTGATACTAAAAGTTCACTCTCCTTGAAGCACATGGGTCAGTCACACAGCATCTGCAGAAGGTGGGGACTGCTAGGAGCAGAACCTATAAACTGGAGGATTTGCAAGGCTGTGTCCCGAGCATCCTCCCCCCATAAGCCAGTGCTAGGGAGCTTCTGAGTGACTGGGTCAGACATTCACATAAGCAGGTGCCCTCGGGACCGGAGACTCACCCACAGAGCCTTAGGAGAGCAGAGAATTTTCTTCAGGCATGCCATTTCCATTTCTAAAGAGACATTCCCCTTCTCCATTTGTACTGAGGTAACAAGCTTTGCTCACTAAAAACTTGGGTTTGTAGTCATGCCAATTGTAGTGCAAGAAGCATGTGCTTATTTTTAACCATTATGAATAGTCATAAATATATGCATAAAAATATACATGATGGATGTGCATGAATGTATACATAAGGAACATACATGATGAAAGTGCATGACTATATCCATAAGGGACATATGTGATGAATGTTCATGAATGTACTCTTAGAATCACACATAAACACTGTTGAACAATGGCCACTAATCTTTATGCTAAAAATATGTGCTATCATTCCTTTAGAAGTACCCTTTCATTCCATAAGAAAAATCAGTCTTATAATACATGTTTGTTCTTAGAATAATTAACTTGTAAACTGACCACCTACAGGTAACACTAAAGATATGATTTGGACATAAACATTGGCCAAATATTTATGAAAATTAACTGAAAATTAAATGTGAGGTTATGTAAAACTTCTGACTAACTTGGCAAAGGAGGGATGTGGGAGGCCCCGTGTTAACTCGGCAAGCAAACTCGACATCATCAGTAGGCAGGTGGCTAGTTTGTCATGTGATGACGCATCACAAATACGTGGGGCCCCCTTACAGGAAGTGACCTGGCCAAAACCGTCCAACCTAAATCTAATCATACTTTTCCACCTAACCCTTCATACAAATAACATTCAGAGAACCAGAGGATAACAGGAAAGGAAACATTCAGGAAAAAAACCTGTAGTCTAAGACAGCTGGCCAGAGGTCTCAAAAGGTCAGGGGGTCTCTGCAGCAAAGGAGGGGACAGAAAGATTGTTAGAGCCAGAGGAATAGGAAGTTTTCTGTGAGATGGTGTCTCCCAGAAATATCAGGGAAGCTACAGCCATGAGCCTTCATCAACACGGCTGCCTGAACATGACCTGGACCACACCGCAGCCATGACAGCATAGAGAGGGATGGATGACACGGAAAGGGAGCGCGCTCATGAGCTCCATCAGACACAGAACCACAAATACCTAAGGGAGGAGGGAGAGGAAGCCTCCCTAGGGAAGAGCCCCCAAATTGGTTGTCCAATGCCAAATGGGCATTGTATTTATATATTTATAAGTGATGTGTGTGTGTGTGTGTGTGTGTGTGTGTGTGTGTGTGTGTGTGTGTGATGGAAATTTCTGGTTGTCGCGTGACGAAGACTCATGATGTTTTGCTGAAGCAAAACCTGTTGAGAGGACACATAAAACTTTGGAAGATTATAAGTAGGACTCAAGAGACAGTGACAGGGAGCTTGCCCAGCTAGCCGTGCAAAACTCTTTATTGGTCTCGAGTCTTCGCTGATCTACACACGTCCTCACTGTGTGCACCACTCGGCTTTCTGAGTGCTTGCTTCTGATCCTAAAGGCATTGCAATACTACACCCACAGGAAGATACACGTAGTTACTACAACACAGCAATGAACACCACAGAGACACGGGCGACCCAACGGCTGTATGCGGTCTTAGGAGAGGGTTTAGGCGTGTGCAGAAGGGAATGGGGCCAGAGCAAGTGACAGGGATCTACAACACAGCTGGTAGTCACTTAGGTCAGGCTCACACAGGTTTGTGCCATTATTAGGCTCCGAAACTCACATGTAGACGTATGACCTTCTGTAGACGACGACTATTTGTAGTAAAAGCGAGAAAAGCACAATTGGCTAGGGAGAAAGCAGCCGCTTCATTTCAAATCACCGGAACTCTCCGGCTAACGACCCTGGTCCAGATGAAGGGGGGTCTGCCTGTCTTCCTTGCTTAAATCGTACGCTTCCTCTGATGTTCTAAAATTCTTTGTTTTTATTAAAACACACCCTAGAACTATGCCAGCCCACCTTTGCCTCAAGGAGGATGAAGGTTTAGATATCTATCAGTCATATTCAACAGAATTTGAAAGGCAAATTTAGTTAAAAATTACTCATTTCCTCCAGAAAGAATCTGAGAAGGCCAGTAGCACCCTTATACGTGTGTAGAGGAGCTTAATCTAGAGTGAACAGGCCCAGGAAGGTGTTCCCTAATGGGATAAAGGAAAAGACCCCCCCATCCCAACCCCTCCACCTCACCCCTACTCCACACCCAGGACTTCTCTGCTCACACACTTAGGACACTGCACCGATGGTAGCAAAAGGAGCTGAGTGTTTATTACCAGTTAAGCCCCGCCCACCGAGCCAGAGGTGTGGGCTCACATCTGTAATCCCACCCGAGGGAGAACAGGGTGGATGGAGAGAGTAAGCCACAAGCAAACCGTGCTCTCAGCTCAGCCAGACTTCCCCGGAGACCTGCAAAAGCTTTGGTGTCCCGAGCCCAGCGGCTGAGTTCAAGAAGCTGGACTTTGAACAGACACTGGGGGCGGCTTTCACGAGGCCACGGGTACAGCAATGAACGGCCAAAGGAGACACCCGAAGGCAGTGGCCATAGAGACACTTACTTTTACCAAGGCTCCCAATCTCTAAGGCACAAAAGGCCTTTCCCCTCAACCATCTCGTATAGTACATCATTTAAAGTCTTCTCAATGCTCATTTTCCCTTTTAAAACTTGCTTTTTCTCTGCTTCTCCCCCCTACAAGGCTGGGGACTTGACCTCCAGGCATTCTGCGCATGAGGCGAGTGTTCTGAGTTACATCCACGGCCCCTTCAATCCCTTCCCTGGGTGGAGGACTCCCAGGCTCTACCCGAAACCTTTCCCTACAACCCAGGCCCCATACTTCCACGTATCCTCCTGCCTTCTCATGTGAACTTACGGTGGATCTCAGATTTAACCTGCCCAAAATCAACTTCTGAACTCCCCTCTGCCCTCCACACTCTTCCTGCAGGTTCTGTCTTAGACTAGGCCAAGCTTCTAAGCCCCTGCACCTACATAAAATTTATCAGCACATGCAGTTAGTTCTGCCTTTAAAATGGACCTCAGGTCTCCCACGTCCTGCCTCCACTCCCACAGCATCTAAGCCACATCCCCTCTTGCCTGTATGACTGGAATTGCTTCTTTGCTGCTTTTCCCCCACCTCCTCCCTCCCTCCCTTTCTCCTTCCCTCCCTTCTATGACAGGCCAGCTCTTTACAGCAGCCAACAATCCCAAATTCTGCCCTTGTAAGTGCCCCCCACTGTTGACAAGGCATCCCCAGGCTCTCCCTGCTACCAACTCACTTACAGAGAGAGGCGGGTATGACAGCTTGGACATGCCACTCAAAATGCCATGTTGAAGCTTAACATCCACTGGGAGGTACTAAGAGGGGATCGATCATACCGGACCTTCGAGAGGTAACTCGGTCATCAATTCAGTCATGGGGCCTCTTTCCTCATGGATGGAGTCACAGAAAATAGACTAAGACAGGGGGGCTGCTTCTTTCCTAGGTGTATTTCAAGATTTTTAGACAAATGAGAGAACAGTCATAAAGGAGGAAGCTAATCTACAACTTACTCCCGTAACAAAGCCCTGGACACAACCCTGTCCTCCGCTTGAGTACCTCCTGTGATGAGAACCTGTCTACTTAGCAAGGCAGCTGCTTCCATTTCAGCCCTCAGGAAGCCGAAGCCTACTTCTCCCGTTCTAGCTGCTTCCCGCAGGTCCCCACGGAACGCCAGAAAACAGACGGAGTTTCTTCTACCTTTCATTCCTTCAAAGATGGCTGCTACCCACTCCAAGCCAAAGCCCCGTGGTCTCGCTTCCTACGCCACCCAGACATTTCCAGTTCATGATTTCAGAGGACTGAAAATTGGAATTCGTGATCAGCAGGTTACTTGGCTCCTCCCGCCTGCACGAGCAAACCGCTTTCCATGATCACAACAATGGCAAACTAAGATTCACAGCAGCCAATAGAACACCAAGGCACAACCAAGGTGCTCAGTGTACCTTAGATCAATTTCTAAGACAGACTATTGAAACCATGAAACCTTTGGCTGCACGTCCCACTCATGAAAACTTGTCTTTGTGCTCCGAATATGTAAATAGTTATGTATTACATCATTGATCTAATTATGCCTCTCAGAAAACTTACACAAAAATAAAATGTTTAAAGAGAAGAGATTTGGGTGCAAGATGGCCTGTGGGGTAAAAGTGCAAGATGGCAGGCCAGATGACTTGAGCACCATACTCGGGGCCCATACGTTGGAAAGAGAAATGGATCCCTAAAAAGTTTGTCCTCTGATTTCTACACACATGCCACATACACACATCCATATGTCTACACACGTGTACACATACACCATAAATAGATAAATAATTGTAGTGACTTTTCTAAAGAAAGATTTCATATAAATTATTAAGTGACCTTGATGGGCGTTTTCTAGCATTTCGGCAGACTCCTTCCATGTCCCAGGGCTTTGGGCTCCATTTCAGAGACCGTGTGCTCTGTCCTCCACATTTTATCCTCATACCCCCTGTCTCAGATATTCCCATTTCCTCCAAAATATTTTTACAGTCTCATGAGGCTTGTGTAGGTTAGATCCCTTTATAAGATAGTCCCACACAACAGCACTTTATAAGACAACACAGCAGCATTGTGTAACAATGGCAAAGGAAATATGTTCTGATTGAACCCATCCCACTTGAAATACTGAATTATAACCTTGGAATTATCATGAACATATAAGCCACTACTCAGCTGGGAATGGCTAGGTTTCTCTGTGATAGAGGAAAAGTCCTATGTGAAAACTGTGTTCCCCATGGCCGGGACATAGCTTAGTGGTAAAGTACTTGCCTAAGATCAGACCCAGCACAGGAAAAGGGGAGGCGGGTGAAGAGGAGTTGGGGTGCCGTGGTGGTTCAGCACCTCAAACACTGGTGGGCAAAGTATAAGGCATAGAGACTGGGCTTGGATCCCCACACTGAATCCCTACATCCTCTCTAGCATTCCTAATGAAGACTTACGTGCCCCAGTGCACTTTGATGGAGCATGTCTTCTGCATCACACCGAAGCCCTGCATTTCCTCAGTGTCATCAAAGTAGGAGTTCAGGAGTCCCAACCCTTCTGGCTCAGTAAACAAGTCAATCTGACTGATTCTGTAATCCTGTAAAAACCAAAACAAAACACGATAACTAGAAATGTCACTTTAAAAAGTTAATGTATAGGTGTGAGTGAGCGCCTGTGTGTATCACATGCAGGTCTTGTCCTGGTGGTGGGACTGGAGTCACAAACAATTGTGTTAACAAAGCATCTTTGGAAGATAAAGAAGGAAAAGAGGAAGAGGAGGAGGAAGGGGGGAAGAGGAACGGGTGAGCCCAGTGGTTAAGAGAGCCTGCTGCTCTTGCAGGGGACTAGAGTTCAGTTCCCAGCACCCACAGCAGGCTTCTAGAAACCACCTGCGACTCCAGCTTCCGAGGAGCTGACAGTCCACAATCATTACACTCAAGTGCACACAGCCCCCTACACACATACGCACACACAATTAAAAATACCATCGTAAAAAGCTGAAAGGATAAACAATGGGAGAAACAACCATAAGACCCATTATAATTGGAAATAGCAAATAAATGTTGCTAAATCACTCACAGACTACACGGAAAGGAATAACATATCCTTTCAATGAGGAATAACGTGCAGCTGAGCCTAAGGCAAGTGGTAACGTGAAACGCTTTTGCTGTATTAGCAAACAGGAGCTATATCCCTGAGCTTTCTTCCTGCATGGAACTGAAGCTTTGCCCTAATCAATATTCATCAGGTGGGAATCACAGTAGGCAGTCACTCACAGGAGTGTGATCTTGGAGAATAATCATGAAGACAGAAAAAAAAATGACTGAGAATTGAAGTGTCAAATAGAAAAAGGGGCAATGGCATTGTATTTGTGACACATTTAGAATTATACAAACAGGAAATTTGAATATGGCCAACCAGAAGGCAAGACCTCAAATAAGTGAAGGGACAGACACAAGTCATGAGGGTAGACTTCAGGTGACTGCTTTAAACAATGTTTTATTTATTTATTTATTTTTGGTTTTTTTGAGACAGGGTTTCTCTGTGTAGCCTCGGCTGTCCTGGAACTCACTCTGTAGACCAGGCTGGCCTCGAACTCAGAAATCTGCCTGCCTCTGCCTCCCAAGTGCTGGGATTAAAGGCATGTGCCACCACCGCCTGGCTTAAACCATGCTTTATTACACATATTATTTGAACAATAAATAAAAAAAAATGTAGGTATGTGTGTTACATTCATATGTAAATGCAAAATATTCTACTGGGAGGACACCTTCAAATAGTGTTCCTTGGAGCTGAAGAGTTGGCTCAGTGGTTCAGAGCACTGGTAGCTGTTACAAAGGACTGGGGCTCAATTCCCAGCGCCCACATGAAGGCTCACCACCTCCTTGTGGTGTACCAGACACACATGTGGTGCAGGGAAAAATATTCATACACATAATAAGGTAGTAGTCCTCATATCTTATATGGCTTATCACGCTATGCACCCTACTTAAAATGAAAATTGAACTGGCTATGATGGTATACGCCTCCTATTCTGAAAACCAGGGCCACAAAAAGACATGGCTGCCAGGTTAGGAGCAGCTTAAAATAGAATCAGTTCATGGAAGATAAATCCTTTGGATTAATGGTCATCATCTAAGTCTCTCAGTGATGTTGACCTGGGGGTGTGATTCCAGCGTGTGAAGCAGAAACACAAAGATCAGGAAGTCCAAGGCTAGCATGGGCTACACAAGACTGTCTTAAAGCAAACAAAAGGAGATATTGATCTTGGAACTAGGCAG
>JADRCD010218425.1:0-33054 GCA_019843815.1 Montemys delectorum | reverse complement strand
ACCAGATGCATTCTCTAATATCAAATGAAGAGTGAACTAATCAATGGACCAAGCAATTGATGAGTTTCGAACCTTCAGTATCAATCACTTGTCAACAGCACTGCAAATTTCAACCATGAGGGAGAGGACTTTTCTGTCAAATAAAATAAAACATATTTTTAGTATATAAAGTATGAATAGTTTAAACAAAATATCTAATGGTGTATAAGCACTACTGAGTCATCCATATATTACTATCATGTATTTGAGTTTGAATAATAGTCATGTTTATATTTTTTTTAGTTCACTTAATGATTTGTTAATTTCATGTTATACCCTTACATATTATTAGCTGTTAATGATACCAAAATAATGATGGAATACCTGCTTTGAAGGAGTTCACACTAGCTGTTAATGATATCCAATTAATGAAAGGTTTTTCTGCTTTCAAGGAGTTAACAGTAGTCCAGGCATAGCAGAGTGAGTCTTTAACGCCAGCACTTAGGAGCAAAGATAGCTATCTCTATGATTTTGTGGATAGCCTGGTCTATGGAAGGAGTGATAGTCCAACCAGGGCCACTTAGTGATACCAAATCTAAAAATAACAAATAAAATAAAAATTTGAAACCAAAAAATAAAAGAAAACAGTTATTTGGAGAATAGAATAAAATTTGAGTTATATGATATGAGGAGTTTAATTTAGACAAATTTGGGCTGGAATAAATTTAACCAGTTTAAAAGCAAGGTATGCTTCTGATTTTGTTTCTTCATTTTGTTTTCTTTTGTTTTGGCTTTAACATTTATTGATGTTACTATGTCTTGAAGTGTAATAAAGAGCTGTACAGATGGAGAAAGTTAGTAAGGTAACAGTCTTAGAATGATAAGATTTTGTATAGACTCACCAAGAGAACAGAAACATCTAATGAGCCTCTGTACCTTGGGAGAAACCAAGATTTTCTTGAAAAAGAGAGTAATTAGATGTTTTTAATTTAAAAAAAGTGAAAATTTGCATCAAAATTATTGTCTTTTGAAATAAACTTTACTAAGATATTTCACTTCTTTTTTTATACATGCCAAAGCTTTGTGTGTACTGACTTAGCTGTAGATGCCACTTCTATTTTAATAGCATTCGAGGCAGCAACTATGTGGTGGCAGTAGCGGTGGTGGTGGTGGTGGTGGTGGTGGTGGTGGTGGTGGTGGTGGTGGTGACAGTGGTAGTGGTGGTGGTGGTGTATGTTCTCTAACACCGTGCTTCCCTATGAAATATATTCCTACTCCTTCAAACTCATTTACAAATAGAATGTGCACACTTCTTAATCACTTTCTGTCTCATGAGTTCTATACCGTAAACTATTGTATTTTACTGCTCATTTTTATCATCCCCCAAACTACTACATACATAGCTTGAACAAGATGGCATATATATCTGAGTGAGTCGACAACTCTCCACACATCAGATCAGACCAAGTCCTCAGAAGCTAGTTCACTGACTTGGTTGTAGCTGCATATTCCATTTCATATTCATCCGAAAGCTCTGTCCTCTCTGTTCCAGCAGCATTTGTTTTTGTCACATGGTTTATCAATGTTGCTAATGAGCTGTTAATTAGCTGCCGATTCTTGTGAAATTGGAAGGAAAAGGCAGAGTAGGGCTGTTTAAAGCCTCGGTGATCTTGCCTATTTGTTTTACATGTCCATGGTCCTGTAGTGCAGAAATGTTAGACAAAAATGGAACAGGCTTGCTGAGTCTAGGAGTGACTAGATGATGACATCCACAAGGGAGCCCGCATAGCTACTTTGGAGAGCTGTTTTTAATTTCTTCTAGGGCAATGCATACACTCTTTATACCAAACACATTCATAATGGTCTGTCCTCAACTCTGACAGACACTGTCAGGGTTTACAAACTCTTGTCATTCATTTTCAGTTTTGATATTTAGTAATTGTGTGATATAAATCTGTTTGCTCATGTTTCTGATCTTATCTGTTAAGGGAGAATAATGTTTGTGTGAAAGGGATGTTTTTCAATAAAAATTAAACACTACATGAGTCATTGGCAGCCTGCTTTATAATGGAAGGATCTAAAACAAAATTTTCAAATTTAAATTTGTATTTTTATTAAATAGATGTGAAATTACATGTCTCAATAAGACAGATGTGGCAAGTCTTCTTGTGGCCGTACACTTAGATAGTGTTAGCTGTCTGCATATTTCTAGATATCTAATAATCTTATAATCCCAATATATCTAATTTCCTTCATACATGCTAGGCTTACCGAAGTCATTCAGTTCCCTGGAACTGACCATGTATTGCCTATTGGATCTTTTCACTGTATGGTCCTTGTAACTTATTGAAGTCCCCCTACCATCTTCAGTGAATATAAGGTTTTAGAGACAGAGTTCAAGACTATGATAGTCCTCCCTGTTTTCCTCTGAGATTCCTTTGTAATTTGACATTATTTACAAATAGGTCATTATATAGGACAATTATTAGTTATAAAATAGATCAAGAACATGACAGTAGGCTTAAAATATTCCATATATGGGACTTTATACTTTATGCTTGTTTTCATTTAGACTGGACCATTTATGGACCTTGGGTGGTAAACTGTGGAATACAGCACTATGTTTCACTTTCTCCTTGAGATGGAGAGATGTCCCAACCAGAGACTCAGCCTATACTTTCTAGTTCTTTCATCATGGTATAGGCTTCAAGCCCTGATAGAATAGCTAAAAGATGATAGCTAGTTTCCTCAGTAACCACGTGGAGTAGACCTTTTGTTCTCTTTTTACCAATCTCACCTTTTCATCCTGAGACCTTCACTGTGAAGAGGCAAGATGTATTCATTACATACTAATGTTCACAATCAAATTCATTACTAGAATATCACAACCTTATCTCTTCGTGTTGAGACTTTAAGGGATATTTATTGAGTTTTAGGAATAACTGTTCTTCCTCATATATTAAGATAAAGAAATAACAATGAGCATGTATTGAACCAATGTATTTTAACAAACACCATACAAAATGAAGAAGCTCATCTCCTTCATTAGGTTTTTAGGATTTATTAGATAAAATATTATAATTGTTTACTTTCAGCTTATATTTTGTTTTTAAATGTCTTAAGCAATTGTAGCCTTTTCAATAATATTGCTATTACTTATACCTATGTAATTCTCTAATATTCTTGTCATATCACTTAAGGTATATAATATGCTTTAAATTCTTACCTATACCTCAACAAATGTCCAGAGAAGTCAGTAAAAAAATACAGCCTTCTAAATGTTGTAAATGCTTCTAAATTAGGGTAATTAATTAATTAGGCAGCTCACAGATGCTTGAAACTCCAGTATCAGGAGTTTTCGGTTTTCCACCATCTTCTGGTCTCTGATGGCAACTGCCCTGGTGTATATCTACACACACACACACACACACACACACAATACACACATGCACTCACAATTCAAAACAAAACAAAACTTTACAATAACCTCCTCCCTCAAATTTACATCGATTATACACGAAGACAGTATTAATTATGGTATAAAATATAAAACTTTTATTCTTCGATCACTACTTGAAAACCTGTGCATGCACAAAAACATTTAACCCATTATGAGCATATGATTGTTTGAACTTAAATGTGCTTTCACTGATAGCCTCTTTTTTCAAGAGATTTCCTTCACGAGAACGAACTATAACGTTATTTCCAATTTCAGTTAGGAAGCCTAAAAGATTCTGCTCTGCTGCTTTCATTTCCATATAACTGGAGGCTTTGGCACTAGGAAGCATGGGCACGATTAGGCTTTGAACAGATCAAACAGGAATGGTAGAATCACAGCAATCTAAATACCAATACATCTTTATTTTATCCTTGGCAAGAAATTAAGCCAAGGAATAATCTCATTCTATAGTAGGGGCATGGTGTGACTTAGTGAAGTTCATGGCTTCCTTAGATGGTACTTGAGAGGTGGAAACATCTGGAGACAATGGGAAGAGTGGAAAGTTAACCTGAGCTTTATGGATGTGCCAGATGCTCACAGCTTGATTCTTGGTTTCTTCAGCAGGTGTCTGATTGGCTTTATCATTTGACTTCTGTGTATTTGTTTAACTTGAAAGAATGATGAAAATATTCAAACCCACCTTGTTATTTAGCGTCAAGATAAGTTTGGTTACAAACAAAGCTTTCAGAAGAATAATGAGAGGCAAGAAGGGGATATTTCTTTGTCTTTGTTTTAGAGACCTTTATGACTGTCCTAGCCAATTTTCTGTCTGGTGGGGAAAAAAGAGACATAGCTGTGATACTTCTGCTCTTCTTTCTCACTGACATGGTGTGTGCTAAGTGGTTGACTATTTTTAAAAATCAGCCTGTAAAGGACACACAATGGTTTGAAGGCCTTATTGCATACATTGCTAAAAGGCAGATTTATAGAGTTCATGCCCCAAGCCTCTGTTTCTGTGCACCTGGGTGATGTCAATACTACTTAGCTTCACTTTGGAAGATGGCAGACAATTAAATCAGATGCCTAAGGAAGAGCATGAAGAGAGGGTTAAGAAATCTAGGCTTTCTTTGAAGGAACTAGATAGTTGTAGGAACATACAAACTAATTATTGACTAACTCTGTAACAATACAGAGAGTTTTGATCCTGGCATTTGAGTCTTCAGGATACACCCTGATTGTCCTGGTGTTTCAGACAAAACCACAGTCTTCATTCATTCTCTCTTAGGCCCTTGGGCCATTGTCAATGAGATTCACTATCTCTCTGGTCTTAGAACAACCATTGCATTTGAACAAGACTAAAGGCTACTTAAGTATTTGTACAAATACCGATTCCCAGGCCCTGCTGCTGAATTTAATTCCGTATGTTTGGCAGCAAGCCCAGAATATTACCCTTTCTGTTGCACTCTGATGCAGGTGAATGATTTGTGCTCCAAATGAGAGAAAGAGTTTTTGCCCAAATTCTACCTGTTATTGATGGAAAAATGAATATTAATTTTTTTCCTTTTTAAGATGTAATTTTATTTTAGGTGACATTTCAGAACAATTTGTTACATTTCATTAGAATTGGCTTGGTCTACTTCTTTTTCCAATTTCAGCATTTGGTATAAGACATTCAGAGAAAAGTGACTTGAAAGCAATTTAACTACAAGCTCAAATTAATTTAGGGTGAGTTTAGTAAACAGCTTTTGCTTTCTGTACTTAAGTGATCAATTCCAACACCTGCTTTTCCTTCCAGATGGAGGTAATTAACATTAAAATTATTGCCTATAGCAGAGACATTTTTGATAACACAGAGCCCTCCAGCTGCATCTAGATTCCTACCCTATTAAATTAAGACAATGATAACTTCTGCACAAAGTTATCATTAGAACTACTTCAAGCCATGTGTGTAGACATTATCTCTGAAGAATGAGAATTGGCATGCTCTGTGGGATATGTAAGGAAGCTAAAAGTTAGAATATTTTCATAATTTTTGACTGCTTTGTTATTAATTGGTAGTAGAGTGAGCACGTAAAAACCCTATTTACCCAAAGTTCATACATTGTTTTACTACGCTGGGCTCAAGTCAGGCTGAGGTAAAATTTGGAAATTTTTAAAAGCATTTCTGAGGAAATTTTGTAAGTTTTATTGACAAATATCATGCTGTAAATATTACATGTTATATACATAAGTACAGCAATCTCACAGTCAAATGACACATCAGTGTAATGAGATAACATTCCTGATTTCAGTAATTAGCATTTTGTAGGTGTAATGGGATGTTTTGTCAGATACTGGGGCTATGAAGAGCTGAAAGCTAAGATATCTATATTGAAAAGTTATCATTACAATTGACCAGAAACAGAATAACCAAGACTGGAAGATGAGCTCAAAAATAGAAAGAAGGAGTCGATGATAAAGAGCATTTCAGATCAAACTACTTATATTTCATTTTAAATCCTTCCATATTTTTGATTTTAATAAAATGTTTTCTTGGAAAAAATTGCTTTTTTTATGAAGCTACTTTGTAAGTAATCTGCAGGAGGCACTCATTCAGACTTTGACTTGCACTGAATCTCAGTGTAACAATTGATTTATTTTAATTATTTAATACTAAATCTAAGTACCCTAAAATTGAACAGATGAAGTGTCCAGTACTGTCTAATATTTGTAAATAACACTGAGTTTAATGTATTCTCTGTCTTTATTTCCTCATGGATAAGACTAGGCTCTTCTTTAAAAAAAAATGACTTCTTTTGGCAAAGTAATGAGTGCCAATTCAAACTTTTAGTTAACTTAGTAGAAATTTAAGATGTATACTATGCAACACACACATACACACACAAAATAAAATCACACAGAAGCACAAAAATCACTTGTATACACAAACATGTCACCATGTTTGCTGTAGTAACATTCTTTAAATATATTGCAATGAGTCAACAAATACTAAGTCCATTCCTGCTATTTTTATAGAAAATATTGAATCATTTTCTTACCAGCCCAGTCAAAAATCATGACAAATCTTGATTAATGTATGAGGAAATCATATTTAATGTGTATTATAGATTTATTCACTCTGACTCACAGTGATCAGATTTATACTTTATGCTTATATAAAGCTCATATTAATGTGGAACTTTCTCTGTAAAGCATATCACAGACATTTCGTGTGCTCATGAATAACAGTCTAACCTCATTATCAAAATTTTCCTGGCAATTTTAAAGGCAAACTCATCAGGAGAAATTTTTAAAAAGTTTAAAAATATAAAGAGTGAAATGATGCTTGTGTGAAGGTCAAGACTTGCAACAGAGCATCTGCACAGTGGCGACATATACCAGGTGCTCTCTGAGCTTTGCTATAATGGACACTTACACCAGACATTCTGAACATCACTATAGTATTCTCTCTTTCTTTCAAGTTTATGTACACATTTGTGTGTCTCCCTTTAAGTACTTTCAAAGTAGAGACATTCAGTTAATTCCCAAAACCATTGAATATTTTACCACTCCTTATATTTATTTTATTTGTAAATATTAACTAAAATAACTTTATTTCCTCCTTTTATTCATAATAGAACTTCACAGATACTATCAATTTATCATTGTATTGATCAGTTTTTGGTCAACACATCCTGAGGCCATCTGGAAAGAGGTAACTGGAATTGAAAGAATGCCTCCCTCAGACTGGACTATACCAAGCCTGTAGGCATTTGCTTCTTAGTGAAGAACATGGGCGGGTCCAATTTCTTATGAGTGGTATCATGTTTAAACAGCTTATATTATGTTAACAAAAAAGAAGAGGAAAAAAAATAAAAACATTAAAGAACACCAGGTGATCGAAAGCAAGCAAAGGAGCAACACTCCTCCTCTGCCTTTGTAGTCCCCACCTCCAAGTTCCGGTGAGAGTTCCTGCCCAGACTTCCCTTCATGAGGGACTAGAGGAACTGAGTTGAAATATACCCATCCTCCATGTCACACTTATCACATGGTGTTCATCACAGCAATAAACAGCAAACTTGAACAATTATTTGAAGTCACTAACATGGGATTGCACCCCATTTGAAGTCTTTTATCATTTGTCAATCTTTTAAGGGCATTCTAAGGACATTTGGTAACTGAAGAGAGTTAAAAGCCATATGCATTACTTTATAGTATGTATACTATTTCATATTGAAGATTTTAACTTGTGGGTTAGCCCTGAACATCTTTTCAGCATTGAGAAATTGTAAAGCAAATGTAAGCCAGTTGTCAAGCAAAATAATTTTCCTGTGCTCTTGAAAATAAATCATAAAAGTCTCATGTCTAAAGCTATGACCTCATTGCTCTATAGTTCTCTCTATTTTCTTATAAATTTATTCACCGCAAATCACCTGCCTCACCCCTTATAATAGTGTGCTATTTAAATAGTATTATTTAAACTAATAAATGTTCATTAATAAAATTTATTAAAGACAATTTTTTAGACTGTACCTGAGAATTAGACCATTGCAGAAAACTAAACTAGTGGAGCCCAATTGCAACCAATGTATATACATTCAATCCCCACACGTAAGGCTCACTGGAGTAGGGGTGATGTTGGATGGTTGTAAAAACCAGTGGCTCAGAGAGATTGCTATGCAATTTTTGTTACTTATGAATGTCAGAAGCTGCACCAATAAACTTTCAACAACATTATTATGGAAACATGAGGTGAAAAAACAAAATTAATAGATATGTTACAGAGAATAGGGTTTGGAATTCAGAAGGTCTCAAGGCTACACAAAGGATAAGAAGCAACTAAGAAATGCCAAGAGCTGGAGAAATAGTTTTCCACAGGGAAGACCAACCTCTTGGTTATTATTACAAAATGGCCAATGGCCCACCCAAAAAATGAATGTATAAGTAACACTATTCAGACAGAGTGTTTGTTTTAATATATTTGGTGATATATGAATATACATAGAAATACAGAACTATCAAAATTTGATGAAATAGATGCCATGAATTTGAAAGACTGTAAGGAAGAGTGTATGTGAGAGTTTGAAGGAAGAAAAAAGAAGAGGGGAATGAATGATTTAATTATATGATAATCTCAAAACAAAATAAAATTTGAGAAGAATAATAAAAAAATCTGCCTAGCACTTGGGCTTTATAAGATATAAAATATGAGTTCATTTATTTATACAATTTAATCTCAAGCAGGTAGCTTTCTTAGTTTGTGGTGTCCATGATTATACAAAAATTAACAAATGGTGTACCGGATGCAACCAATAACATTTGTGGGGCAAAGATACTAGTACTCTACTTCACTAGCACTTCAATGGTGAGAAAAGTGCAGGCTTAGCTTTGATTGTTTGTTTGTGATGAGTTGAGGATCTGCAAGTCTCTTCTTTTGAGTCTTGGTGCATATTAATTTTGAGGAGACAAATATTTCTCTAAAGTGATAAGTATATTGTCATGAATTCCTGAAGCAGCCTTCACGTCTTACAGTTTCAGGGCAAAGAGGGTTTCCAACATCTGCGCTCTGGATTTGAGCCAGGAGCTAGGAATGTGGCAGAAGGTTGATGTATCGCTTGTGACCACATAGACTTCCATTGTATTTTCCAGACCCATTTATAATTAATCTTAAAATAGAAACTGCTATCTAAAATAAACATTCTACTTTGACCCTCCAATCCAGTCAGTCAGTCAGATAGCACTTCCCTATATGCTTTCTCTAATCTCCAGCCATTACTGTCCTGGAGATGTATGCAGCTAAGTTAGTGATGAACCAGCAATCGAGGGCCAAAATTCAGCTACTACCAATATATGATAGGAATTAAAGGTTGGGAGGAGTTAAATACTTGGGAGTTGAATGAACAACCAGTACAACAATATGAGATGTATGTTTTATATATTCATTATTGTATATTAATTACTGATTATTATTCTTTTAAGGTGAATTTTGCTTGGAAATGAATGCTAAGAAAAACACTGACTGGTAAGTGATGACATCTCTGTGTTTGTTCATTTTGTTCAGTGTATATTCTACATTCTTTGTAGAATGAACTATGATTCTCTAGTGAAGTAATGAAGAAATATTCTTTATTGCATACCTATGGGTTTGCTAAAGAATATTTAAAAAAAAATCAAACCATGTATTCTGGAAAATGGTAACAAAACATATTTAAGTAATTTTATCACAGCTTGTTATTTTTTCTAACAGTTAATTAGAAAAACATAGAGGATTTGGGGGATTTAATATAATAAGAGAAGCATGCATTTTTGTTATTCAGGAGTTATAAAGGTTGAAATAACTATTATTGCAAAGTTGGAAGTTTTACAGTAATGAATAGAAATCTAGATTTTTTTCCTATAGAATTCACTAGATCTTGTGTGAAAGCTCCTGTAGACTTAAACAAAAGGGTTATAAATCACTGAAACAAAAAGTTCTACTCTTTACCTTGTGAATTGCATCAGATGGTTAGTTCAAGTGGCATTTTTTCTGGTGTTTGTACCTTTTCTTTGAGTAGGAAAATAATTTTAAATACAAAGTATCTGTGTGTGAAGTGTCAGTGCAAGTGCAGTTTTGTATGTTTTAACATGATGATTCAGAAAAGATTATGCCTATGCTTCCACTTGTTTTCTTCATTAAAATAGTGTTAAAATACGAATTTAAATATGTCTCTTGCTAGTCAAACAGGACCGGCTTCGAGAGTTAATTGATGAAAGCTGATTACATATCATTTTCTCTGATTGTTACTATGCTATGTTGATAACTCTTTTTCCCTATATCATTCTTTTATATATTCCATTTTATGAGAGGGCATCATCTAACTGCACCCCAGATAAATAAGATAATGTAAAGGAATTCCAAAATAATAGTAAGATTCAGTATCTTATTATTCAGTATAGAACAAACTGAAAGAATAAGCTAGTGAGATTTGTAAATAATTTGTGGAAACCTTGAAAGGCTGGAATTATGGAAAATGGAATATGATGCATTGAAACAAATGGCTAGAAAAATGCAAGAGTGGCAAAAATTCATTTTGTAGTGTGGGAATTAAAAACATCTGGCTTAATATGCACTCATCTATTTTATGATTGACTTTCTTAAAAATATGCAAGGCATGTTAAAATTCATTACTGAATATATTCAGGATATTTGCTCTATTCCTTAATTGGGTACTTCCAAATGGCATTCATATTATTGAGAACTATTGAATGTAGGATGTTGGTAAAGTACAAAAAATGACACTTTAACAATTTATTTTTAACACAACTGCCAATGGATACATCTACAAAATACCTCACATTTAAGGCTCAGAGATCATTGCAGAAGAGGTGCAGAAGAGGTGCAGAAAAGAGTGTAAAAGCTAGAGGATCAGGAAGTTTTCTGTGAGATTACATTTCTTACCGATATGACTGCTCAGTCATGAGTTGAACAAGGACAATACCAATGTATGTGCCAAATTAGACCTGGAAAAGCTTACAAGGCCTCAACTCTACACAAAGAAGTAAGTTCAGCTGTCAAGTAAGGAAAACTTGTTGCAGGAGAGATGGTCTATCCTAGGGACAAGCAAGCATATCAATGGAGTTCTCCAGTGTCAAATGGTCAGCCCTAAAAACATGCATACCAATAGCATTATATGGACTGAAGAGATTGTGTTTAGGAATATACACACAATTACACTTAATGAAATAAAAAGCTATGATTTTAAACAATAGTGAGGAATTGGAAGTGAGTTTTGGAGGGAAGAAAGGGAAGGGAGGAAAGTTGTAATTATATTATTGTCTCAAATGTTTACAGAAGTTAAAAAAAAAAGGAAAAAAAAACAAGACTTGGGAGAACCTGTTATTAATTAGCTATACTAGGAGGTGTCACTAGCACTGAATATTTAATGTTTGAATGATATAGACCTTGAAACTGAGTTGAAGCCTTGAAATTGAGTGCTGATTCCTCTATTCACAACAAGATTTAGTGCTGCTATTCCTGTGTTTAACTTAATATTATATAAGGTAATTCATATGAGATATACAAATATCAACCTCAAGTGAAGATAAAGATATTGGCTTAGCTGTGATATAACATTAGGCACATGAAAAATAGGTTCGCACACATAACTCCAGTACTCCATGTCAGTGTATGAAAAAGCACACACACTTTCTTGTGCATAAAACTATTTTAAAAATGAAATATGATATTCAGCACATGGAAAACAATGTCTTGATATCATTACTATGAACTCATCACATGTATCAGCACCTTTTTGTTTTTAAAGGACAAAAACTATTGGTCCAATATGAAGTGAAAGTTACAGTAAATTGAAATGGAAAGATTTTAAACTGAGTCACAATGAGTGAAAATTTGGAATTCTCTCATGACATTACTCTAATTCCTTTAAGGGATTTTTTTTACATAGCTATAACTATGCTCATTCACTTTCTATCATGATAAAATACCAATTGATCACACCCCAAACAAAATCAGGAAGCTAGACCTCACAAGATTTTAGTTACAACAAGTACTTCATTGAACAAAAATCATTAAATCCTACTAAAAATAACTTTATAAAAAGCATTTTGCTAAGAATATCTTTTTCCTATTATATTTTACCATTTAACATCTCCTTAAAGGCAACCCATGGACAATATGCAGCCTATCACCTTAGTTGTCTTTTAATTCTTTTCATGTACCAGTTTCACTTGCATTTTATGCTCCAATATTTATTCTCTCTTTTGACATAATCTTGGTAGTATTGGATACATTTTCTTAACCCTAAAGTTTTTCTGTCTAATCCTACACTGGAGAAGTTCCATCCTATATAATCTCACATTGTAATGGTATTATCTTCATAAACTTTCCAATGTTCTAACTTTTCACAGTTGCAATAAGGTACTAAATACTCCCCCACACACATATGCACTAACATGTCACAAAACACAGCCCAAAGTAGTTAATGTCCCAATTAATTTAATCAGTGTTATGAAATCTAATTAAAAGTCTAGCCACTCATAACTTTAAGCGATGCAACTTGCTTCACTGTGTATTCCCAAGGAGTCTAAAGTGCAAGATATTTGCCTAGTTTCAAATTATCTTCCCAAAAGGTGCAGATCATTTCAAAGGAGACACTAATAGCTTTAGACCAGAAAACTCAAAGACTGCGATATCTCTGCAAAAAAAAAAAAAAAAAAAATAACCTGAATCTACTCATTGAGACAAGTCAGATGACTCCAAACTGAGGGCCATTCCTCACAAGTTCTGCATGTAATTCAAGAAGAACAAAGCAATGAAAAAAAGCTTCAGAGTAGTTTCTAATAGAGGAACGGGCTTAGTTGTTATGAGAGCAAATGTGCCACATGCTCCTGAGTTGAGCATTAGTGTGGAAACTGACAAAAGTTAAATAAAATTTATATTTATATTTATATTTATATTTACAATATAATATATTTATAATATATTATATTTATATTATATAATAATATGTCCACATTATTTCCAGTTTGGGATGATATGGTTCTCAACATATAGGTAGTGCATATCAGATAGCCTGCATATCAAATATTTACAATACAATTAAAATAGTTAAATTACAGTAATGAAAGAGCAAGGAGATTATTTTATGGTTGGAGGTCACAACATGAGCATTGAAGCTTTAGGAACGTTAAGAACAACTGCTCAGATACTTGAAGCCACAGACCATCATAAGTTGGAAGCTGGAATACAGCTGATGGTATTGTTGATTTAAGATGCTTAATTCCCTATTGGTCCTGTTTCTTACATAATTGATATCTGTATCATTGCCTATGGAGAACATAATGTTTTGAAGTTATATGCTTCAACTTAATGGAAATGTTACTTCCAACATTCTGTGCTAATCCTAGTAATAGGGTGGCAGCCTCTTTCACTTGGAGAAGGCACGAATAGTGTTTGGAGTGTGTTCTGAAGAGCAACAGGTAGGATACAACTTGTGCTTCTACAAGATATACTAGACAATTCAGATCAATAGCCATGACCTTTGAATGGTGGCCTGTCAATAAAGTGGTAACTTCTACATGGTCTAAAAGTGTTCAACATGGATTGTAACATGGTATGAGAATGAGAAGTATTCCAGGAAAGGTTATACCTAACTTACTGTTATATGTTAACCAGGTAAAGTAGTTTGGAAACATACTGGTTGGGTGGGATGCTATAAAAAGAGGCCCTTAAGTAAGAGAATAATAAATTCAAAATCTAAGATGATGAGGCTTCTTAAATTAGAGTCCAGTTTCTTGTTTATTTCTCTCTTTCTTTCTTTCTTTCTTTCTTTCTTTCTTATTGAGACAGTGTTTCTCTGTGTAGCCCTGGCTGTCCTGGAACTCACTCTGTAGGCTAGGCTGGCCTTGAACTCAGAAATCTGCCTGCCTGTCTTCCAAGTGCTGGGATTAAAGACATGTGCCACCACTGCCTAGCATTAGAGTCCAGTTTCTTAGAGTAACAAGTTACTTAGGTTGGTTTTGCTCTCTGAGTTCATATCACTATCACTTTGCTGTGTGTTACATATAAAATACAAATTTTGGGTTATTAAAATATTAAAAAAATTCAATACACCCACATATTTATTTGTGTGTTTAAGTGGGAAAGATAAAAAGGGGATAGATGCAAGGGTGCACAAACAGAAAGAATCACTATCCAAGGTCATTTCTAAGGCTCTAGATCCTGTAAAGTAGTGTCATGATACAATTATATTGTATGTGTGTGTGTGTGTGTGTGTGTGTGTGTGTGTGTAATTTTACAATCTGTACATTTGTCAAAATTTTTCTAAAAGAAGAATAATTTCAAACATTATTATTAGTGGCATTTGAGTGATTTTATCACATAGTACAATAGCTTATGTGAGTAACATTTCTAGGCTTTCGTTAAAGCTTGTTGACTGACTGACTTTCATAAACATTTATGATAAGAATGATGTATGTTATCATATCATTTACCAACAGGAAATTAATTGGGTGCAATGATTTATTGGCAATGTAAATCATATGAACATGAATATCTTCTAACTGCCCGGAGAAAACATACAGATGCAATTTCCAGGAAACAATTCACTTCCCCGCAGCTTACAGCTGAGAGAAAGGCTTCAGGCATGACCCCAAAAACTATTTGTGAGACTGACAATAGAATATATTAACATTAAATTTCCCTGTATTTTTATATCATTGTAGAGTGGGATATGAAGCAATGTCTACATATCACAGACAATAGATAAGAGATTGCTGTTTGGAGTCATAGTGGATAAGTGTGTACTTTGGAAACTGCCTCTGTTGGAAGTGAAACTTTTGCTTTTATAGAGATCATTGTTGATTCTGTAAAAACTGGATTTTACAATAAGGCAGATAATGTCCCCTAAGCAAGAGTTCCACATCCTTATCCTTGGACACCTTGAATATATTGTAATTTATAAAAATGTGACCTAATAGTCTTAAGATGAGAACAATTATCCTGATTTATCCTATTGAGGCCAATGTATTGATATTTCACTATATTAATGAGAGATAATGTGGTCAGAGTGAATAGTTGAAAGATGCAAAGGACAGAGGGATCCAGATCTATCATCCTGAATGAGATACCAAAGTCGATATATAAGTTAGTAGGGAGAGTCATGGAATGATTTTCTCTCCCACCCAGGTCTTTCCCTCCCTCTCCCCCGCCATGATTATTTTGTTCCTCCTCTACATGGGATTGAAGCAGTCTCACTTGGGCCTTCTTACTTGTTTAACTTCGTAGGGTCTGTGGGGTGTATCATGGATATTCTGAGTTTTAGGGCTAATATACACTTCTCAGTGAGTACATACCATTTATATCCTTTTGGGTTTGAGTTAGCCCACTCATAATGATATTTTCTACTTCCATCCATTTGCTTCTAAAATTCATAATGCCCTCATTTTTAACAGCTAAGTAGTATTCCATTGTGTAAATGCACCACATTTTCTTTATGCATACTTCAGTTGAGGGACATTTGGGTTGTTTCTAGGTTCTGGCTATTTCAAGTAAGGCTGCTATGAACATAGTGGATCATGTGTCTTGTGGTATGGTGGAGCATCTTTTGTGTATCTGCCCTGGAGCAGTATAACTGGACTTTCAGGTAAAACTATTTCTGATTTTCGGAGTAACTGTCAGATTGATTTCCAGAGTGGTTGTACCAGTTTAAAATCCCACCAGCTATGAAGGAGTGTTCCTCTTTCTCCACATCCTGGACTGCATGTTATTTGAGTTTTGATGGCAACCCTATAGGAAAACTAGCAGTGTCAACTCACCTGGACCCCTGGGAGCTCCCAGAGACTAACTTGATCTGAGGTCCCTGGCACAAAGGAATGCCTTGTCTGGCCTCAGTAAAAAAAAAAAAAAAAAAGATGTATAAATATACTGGAAGACCACACTGATGTGATCTAAACAATAATCTGATTTAGCAGTGGGAGTGATAAAAGTATTTAAGTTTTGAGAAACTTGAATGTGGTCTAGTGGTCAATAGGTCTAAATCAACAGGACATAGATTCTCAGGACAGAAGTTTTGAATCCATTTTCCTGTTTCTTACTCAGTGTATTCACAGTTAAGGAGATTTCAGGAAGTGTTTTTTTAATGCAGGTACATCTTGGGGAACTTCATGGTGCTGAAGACAAGGACTGCACATGAAAAGAACATGTGTTAAACAACCAGACCCAATGATCAAAATGTCGTAGCATCTGTTTTAAGACGTCATTTTTTTGTCTTATTGTGTGTTATCTACTGTGATGCAAACCTCCTAAGAATGGGACATAGCCCCCTCTTTTCTAGTAATTAGCCTTTGATATAACTGTTAGTAGATGCAAAGTGTTGGATGAATAATATATCTGAGATTCTCTGCTATTACATTTATAATACATTGGGTATTGTTAGATATATTTTCCTATTGAAAATGTTCGGGGGAGTGTTAGCATTAAATGATCATGAAACATATTGATATTGTCTGATTCTTAATTCCAGTGTTTTGTAGTATCTGAATTTTAGTTTACTGAGACATTCAGAGACTCAATTGCATCATTTATATTTTTAACACACCTAGTAATCTTCTAATGTTGTTATAATTCTGATGTCATAAATTTATGCATGGAAAGCTATTAATATAACCCTGGTTGAGGTTCTGTGTACAGTGACTTCCTCTTAAACTGGTATTTCTTTGAATGAAATCCACAGATAATATGCATTTTAAAATTACTGCCTTCATATGGGGTAGATGTTTTGCTCATTATGTAATTATTGAAAATCACTCACCTTACACTCAAAGTATTATGTATGCATTGATTATCTTTGTTAGATATTTTGATACTATACCATTTTGACAGCATAAGTAAACTGTAGCAGCAGCTGTTTGTGGAGTTTATGAACATGTAGTGTGCACATATCAGAAGTGGAATGATTTAGAAAAAAGAGACCTGTGACTCACAGATAGAAGCAATAATTGAAGAGTTTTTAAAGTATGATTTAAAGATATCTTAGATTGAGTCTGTGTCATTTTTCAGGTCTGTCTACTAGAGGATTTTTCTTTTTCTTTTTTCTTTTTTTATTTACAACAATTTGATTGTTTCTTGGGCATTTTGTCTTGCAAGAAATGTATTGCCTGGCCCAGTTTCTTTAAATGGGATATTTTTTCTTCAACTATCCATCCTAAGCTATCTCCTCCACACTATCTCTCCCCAGAAGCATGGACAGAGACTTTAGAGAGGCATTTGCCCCTCTGAGAAATCGTAGGACACAGCTACTCTTCTTTAGAAAAATGAAACTCTTGAGATAAATGTCTGATGTGCTTTCATCTCTGGACAGTTCTCATTCCCTTAAATATGCATTGGCAAAGAAACCTCTCAAGCGGAAAGGTGAATCACCTTACAAAGCCAGCTACTGCAAGGATGATTATTCTTTTTCGTTCTGCGGGTCATTTATTATGGATGGAGACACATCAGCCTCACCCCATAGCAAAGCTCTATGTCTCAGAATCAAAATGCTTTGAAGTTACTTTTCTGTGTGGGTGCCACATCTTCCTAGGACCAATGTGAAATTTTGTGGTTCCATAAGACAATGATTTCCCTGAAAACATTCAAATAATTCAAGTAAGTGCAAATGAGTTTAGAAATACAATAACATTTTGAAATCATTTTAAGTGGCTAAAGTGAATACTACTAATAATCTATGTAAGGTAATATTCCTGCTACATAGACATTTTAATTTCAATCTTAAAGGAGAAATAACTTAGGATCCAATTGCTTGAATTGCATTCTGAAAGTCATAAGGCAACTTTATTTTTCCTTTGCTAGCTATTTATTTATTTATTTATTTATTTATTTATTTAGGTTAAGAGAAGGGCTCCATGTATAGCTTATTCTGACTTCAAACTTCCCCTTAGCCTGCCTTGTTTCTGGAGTGCATATTATAGATGAGAGCCATCATGCACAGCACTTAAAGCCACCAGTATCTTGATTTTTACACTCAAAAAGGTATTTATGTAACCCAAGCTTTGCTTTCCTGTCTATATTTAGTCTCATTTCAAAGCACTAGAGGGGAACAGAAGACTCTATTGTCATTTACAAGGACTCTATAGCAGGTACAACCTTCACTATACTGGCAATTGGTATTTTTGATTAAAATTACAATGTAGACAAAGGATCCTATTAGGCAGATCTTCTCAGATTCAAGCTTTCTACTTTTCTTTTGAATGGTGTCCATTCCATGCTGGATGCTTAATTATGAAGATGCTTCACAGAATTTATTAAAATGACTGCGGCTCTCTCAAGTGGTTAGATTGCTTAAGTGAAGACTGTATCAATTCAATGAATTTGACTATGTTATAATGCAATTTTAAGTGAGGAAGAGACACAGTAAATGATCTCAAATCATTTTGAAAATTATGGAGGAAAGAACAGTGTCTCTACTGATTGGGAGTCTAGTAAATGAAACCACCATTTACAGAACACTTTCTATTTGACAACAGCCCATCTCAAAACATCTCACCTGTGCTAACATTTAATATTATCATGACTATCATTAAGAACAAGCTGTGGCCTTTCTTTTCTAGATGAGGAAACTGAGTCGTTAAGGAATGAAATAGACAATGAAAGTGGCATGAAATCTCTCTTTTGGTACCTAAATGTTTACTCTACATACTGTATAGACTAATGCTGTTCTTGATGTTGGTGTACTTCTCATGAAGCAAGGTGTGAAGGTAAAAGTCCCACTCATCTCATTTGTGGATACATGCTCTCCTTTGCAAATGGGATTAATTAAACCTTTTTTGAGACCATGTACTGAGGAAGGGGTCTACTGATATGTAAGGCTAAATAAACTCTTTACCTGAAAAATAATATAATCAAATGTCATATTCAGTACCATAGTCAAAATAAAATTATTTTTATAGTGGAGTTGGAAGTTGATAGTATAGTAGTACATGTCTGTAATCTCAGCACTTGGAGGTAGAGACAAGAGGCAGGGTTTCAAGATCATCCTCAGTTTCAAAGAAAGACTTAGCCTTGTGTCAGCTACATCAGACTATATCTTAAAATATCAAATTGAGTGCACAAATAAATCATCAGTGATAATATATGAGAATATATAAGGAGATGAGAAAGAATTCACTATATGTGGAAAATACAAGAAAGGAGTTTTTGAAGAGTATTTTAAAGGTCTTGATAAGGCAGGGAATAGTTAGTGAACTGAGGGAACTTTAAGAATATACAAAATTTAAATTAAAATCCATAACGTGTTTAGAAAGTTTATAATATATTTGTAGGGAAATAATAGCTCCTAGACTCAACACTGGTTTGTACCATGCATATTCTTAAACAAAACATGTTTTCAATAATCACTACAGAATTCAGGAAAATCTGCACACTCAGATTTGCCTCTTAATTATTCTATTTCTATTCATAAAGATTGTGGCTCAGACATGGATTTTTTTGTACCATCTTACCCTAAAGGTACAGCAATTTGGTTCATTGTCCATCATGTTTTGTTTCTTCTTCTTAGTATACCTTCATAGGTGTCTTAGGCTTTGTTCCCCACCTCTGTTTTCATAATAAATCCTTGAGTACATTATGGGAAATCCAAAGGTGAAAGACAGAAGCAAAGTGTAGGATTAGAAGCAAATGTTTGGAACTCAGATGTGTGTGGCACTTAAACTGTAAAACACCTATTCTTTCAAAAATATTTAATATATATGTAACTCTGTATCCTTAAAATATGTTTCTAAGTACCAAAATAATATAGATCTTTTTGATGGATGTCACATAACACAGAGGGCAAAAATTTGTGAAACTTTACATTTAAATTACTAATTATATCTGCCTTTGTAATGCACATATGTACATAGGTACATAACATAAGTACACACACACACACACACACACACGCACACAGAAGTATTCAGAATATATAGGATTCCCTTGAGCCAAGTTATTAACTCATGATTTAAACTTGAAAAGACATCCTGTTCCTTTGTCATATATTTCTCTTTAGTAAAGCTCTCTCATTGTTTTCTTAGTAGGTCAGTCTCCCTTTCCCTTCCTGCCCAAAGAAGCATGATTGGTTGAGAGTGAAGAGACCTCAAGATGCAGTAAACAAGGCTAGAGCAGAATCTCATGATGCAGCTTCAGTAAGACAGCCCATCTAATTGGGGTGGGGACAAATGTTATTTAAACTTTTGGGGGGAGTAGTAGCTATCAGGGTGAGTGTACATTATTGGTCAGAGCTAGACATGCCTTGTTTGCATAAGAGGTGTTCCAGATATTGCTGGACATGGCATTATTAGGAGAGAGGATTTAACCTGGCTCCTTGTCTGGTGTGGTAAAGTTGTGGGGGGCACAGTGATACATGCACTGGGTCACACAGGCCCACTGCAATGGGAAAAATATATTACTCTTGCAGATCTCAGGATGAGATTTATGGGGTTTGGACATACTTAGCTCTCACTCTAGTCTCCCTCCAATCCCCTGCTTCTCAGTTCCCTAGTTTATATTCTTATTCCCATTCTGTTGGGGACTTTCTGAAATCTGCTCCTGTGTAGGGTTAGTCTCGGTGTTCTATGAAAATTACACTTCCCAAGTTAGTATCTTTTGAAGTCTTCATGGCATGTCGAAAGAGAGAGAGAGAGAGAGAGAGAGAGAGAGAGAGAGAGAGAGAGAGAGAGAGAGAGAGAGAGACAGAGAGAGAGAAAGAGACAGAGAGACAGAGAGACAGAGAGACAGAGAGACAGAGACAGAGGGACAAAGAGAGATAGAGAGACAGACAGAGAGACTGATAGGGAGATAGACAGAGAGACAGACAAAGACACAGAGACACACAGAAACAGACAGAGACACACAGAGAGAAAGACAGAGACAGAGTGACATACAGAGAGAGAGGAGAGAGAGAGAGAGAGAGAGAGAGAGAGAGAGAGAGAGAGAGAGAGGAAAAAGATAGTTCACCAGGTCATCTACTTCTTTGCTTTTCCATTCTACTTCATAGGATACCTACTATGGTGTCTGTTTCTATAGCACATTTCCTCCATTGTTTATTTTCTCCAAGGATCATATTGCTGCCTGAGACCTATTTTCAGGAAAGTTCAGCGAGGGCCTTGTTTACAATCCCTACAAACGACAAGGATAATTGAAAGTCATGTATGCCTTTACGTAAGATGTGGACTCATAATAAAAGTACCTCTTGTATCTACACTAGCAGCAGTAGTAACATCTCCTAAATGGCTTGCCTCGCTAGTGGATGTTGCAGGCACTGACCTATTAAGTAGTTGTTTGACATCAATATTAGCATACCTACTTTCAGATGAGGAAGCACTGCTTTGTAGATATGAGTTGCCAAGGTACAAATTGTCGTTACAAGTGGTTTAGTTTATCAAATACTTCTCCTCCTCCTCCTCTTCCTCCTCCGTCTCCTCCTCCTCTTTCTCTTTCTCTTCTTCCTCTTCTTTACTCTGAAACTGCAGTGTCAGGAAAAGTAAAATAGTAGCAAATTATCAAGGAAAAATGAGACGATGATTGGGAAGTATGAAATAAAATTTGTATGCTTGTATATTAGAAAAGTTTATTCTAAACTACATGCTCAGCTTAGGTTTTAATGGAGAAATAACATGCAAACTGAACTGTAGAATACAGTAGGACTTTCTAGATTAAGACAGGTAAAAGGCAGAAAAGAATGTATGGGAGAGTGGAGGAGTTTGAAAACTATGATTTATTTGATTAGGTTAAAGAAAGTTCTCGAGTAGGCTAAGGCAAAATGTATACATATAAAGAATGTGTATGGTTAAAGGATTTGTTCTTTTCAGTGATAGGAACCTAGTGTGAGATCTAATAAGAATTTCTTTAGAAAAGACACTGTTAGTTATAAAGCTATATCAAATTTCCTTCAATATTTGAAATTACTTGCAAAGAGGAAAAAAGTTGACTTGTGGACTTGGAGGTTTCACATTAATGTTCGACTTAAAAGCATCCTGATGGGGTATGAGACAGAGAAAAACCACTCAACTTGAGGCCTAGAAATGATAGGAAAGAAAACGAGAGGGGTGAGAGAAAGGGAGAGGAAGGGAAGGAGAGAGAGGGGGAGCTACCACCCTACCCTTAGGAGTAGTGGGGGCTGGGAATGACCTCAGTTGCATGAAACTCTCAAAGTATGTTGACATAGCATATATATGTAATAAGGTATTTACTGGGTGATTATGACACTCAAGGTAGTAAAGCATATGATTTACAAGTACACAAACAAGTTATTTAGTATACTTAATAATACAGTATATAAAACCAATTCTTTTGAAAGGGGGCAAAATTATAAATAGTTTAATTTGGATCGCAATATAAGACATTAATACAACGTTTACATCCCCCAGCTCCCCTGTATCACTTATGCATACTCATCATTGAAATATGGTAAAAAAATTGTTTCACAATGGTGTCCAAGTACTAAAAGGTGTCAAATAAGGAGCACAAGAGGTACTTATAATGAGCATGTAAAAGCTCCCGTAACTACTTAAGTAATTTAGGCCACCAGGTGTCAGTAGAGATTAAGCAATGGTGAGAAGATTCTCAGAGTGGAAATTCTACAGAGGCTCCTGGCAAGCTAAGGAAATGAATGAGAATATTAATTTTAACAATAATAATAAGTTAGAAACGTCTGAGTCTTGTTCTTGTTTCTTTCTGCTGTCTCTCCAGGGCCTCCAGAAGAATACAAAAAGAGTGAAAAGTTCTTATACTGAATTTATTATCTAATTTTCATAACTTTTCCCTTCCATTCTAGTTAAAAGAATAGCCATCACAGCTCAGTAGAGCAAGCTTTTGTTTCAGCAATTTGTTTGATTGTGAGTAATATTTTTCATGCTCCAGTTTTCTCTGACTTCATAAAAGGATACTGTCCTGGCTCTCTTATATTAATGAGCCTTTGCACAGCTACCTTGCTTGTAAGGGGGATAGCATGGGCTGAGCCTGTATCTATGATAATGGCCACATATAACGGGTAGTTAATCATGAAGAAAATTCATTAGTTGAATGTCACCAGAAGCCTGTGTCATGTAACAAATGAACAGGGGACAACTGGTTTGAGTTTTAATTTCTTAAACGAGCTCTTTTAAGAAACACACATGCATACACACACACACACACACACACACACACACACACACACACGAGGGGGGAAGAAGGAGAGACAGAAAGATACAGAGAGAGAAAGAGAGAGAGAGAGAGCCAGAGAGAGACACAAAGACAAAGAGACAAACATAAACACATACACCAACACACACATGCACACATATACACATAGAAAGAAAAAGAGAGAGACAGACAGTCAGAGAAAAATACAAACACATACATTAACACACATGTGCACACACCCACATACATGCACAGAGAAAGAAAGAGACAGACAGACAGTCAGAGAGACAAACACAAACACATACACACACATGTACATAAACACACACACAGAGGGAAAGAGAGAGAGAGAGAGAGAGAGAGAGAGAGAGAGACAGAGAGAGAGAGAGAGAGAGAATCTTCTGTGCTTCTTATGAAATTGAGTAGAGAGTTAATCAAACACCAGGTGGTAGAGGAATATGGTGAGTGTCCTGAATTATAGGACTGTTTGCAGTTCGTGTAAAAATTTCTACAGTTTCCTCAAAAGAAAAAATTCTCTTCCTAAACTACATATATTGTCTTTTTAAAGTCATGAAAATTTGACTCATACATAGTCTTTGAGCAGAAAAATAATTTTTGTTTGTCTTTATTATTTTAAAAAATGTCTCAACATATATCCCAAACTAGCATTAGAATCACTGTGTAGTGTGTCACATTGATTGGCCTCAAATTTTCCCTGTTCCTCATGCATCCATCTCCTAAATTCAAGGATTGTAAACATTCATCACTACTCACAGCTCCCTTTAGGTCTTTATCAGTCAAGTCTCAGTGCTGGTAAATTAACTCCAGTTCCTATTTCTTAAGACCCTAGATGTGCCACATAGTCATTAAGCATTCCTAGACACTTAATTATTTAGTCCAGATTTGTGACAGGTGCTTACTTAATGTGGATGATGAAACAAAAGTTGATATTGATGCGATTTCTGTTTGTGCAGGTTATTGTTAATATATTATAAAGGATGGAGATGAGAACGTGGGGAAAGAAAAAGCTGTGTGATTTACCAATGAGTGTTTTCGTACATGCTTTAAATAGAACATAAAACATGCCAGTGGCACAGAGAATAACAAGAAAACATGATTTTCCTTTTATCAAATAGAAAGCAAGGCCCCTCTGAGAAAATGGTATATGAAGGGACATAGGAAGAAGTCGACATTATGCAACAAGTAAGAAAAAGATTCACCTCACTACTGATTCCCCCTAAGGCCACCAGAAAGAACGGAATGAGGTCAGAGGTGAGGGGATCCTCCAGAATGTACCAGGAACCTGGAAGTTGAGAGATGTTCAGGACTCGGAGGAAGGAACCTTAGATGAAATGCTGAACAGTGTGGGGGAAGGAACTTGTAGAGTCTACCTCCAGTCGAAAGACAGGCCATCAAGTGGGAGAATGGGGTTGCCATCCCATAGTCAAAAATCCTGACACAAAAGTGTACCTTTCTCAAAGAATTACAGGGTCAAAAATTGAGAAGAGACTGAAGGAAAGAAGGTCCATTGACAAGCCCAGATTGGGATCAAGCTCAAGGAGAGGAGGCACCAAGGCCTGACACTATTACTGATGCTATGGTGTGCTTAAGACAGGAGCCTAGCATGACTGCCCTCTAAAAAAAGGCCCAACAAGCAGCTGAAAGAGTCAGATGCAGATATTTACATCCAACCAATGGACAGAAGCTGGGGACCCCTGTGGTTGAATTAGGGAAAGGCTGGAAGAAGCTGTGGAGGAGGGTGACCCCATAGGAAAACCAGTAGTCTCAACTAATCTGGACCCCCAAGATGTCTCAGACACTGAGCCACCAACCAGAGATAGTATAAGGCCCCCAACAGAGACATAGTGAGGTCTGCCTGGTCTGGCCTCAGTGAGAGAAGATGAACCTAACCCTTGAGAGACTTGAGAACCCAGGGAGTGAGGAGTTCTGGTGGGATGGGGTGTGGGGTGGAAATCCTTTTGGAGATGGGGGAGGAGGAATGGGATGAAGAACTGTCCGAGGGTGGACCAGGACAGGGATAAGGACTGGACAGTATAAAAAAAAACGTGTTTAAATTATAATAATAATGATGATCACAATAATAACAATAATAATAAAAAAGAATGAGATTGACACCCTAGCTCCCTACCATTTTGAAAAATAACAGGGAGTTATGTTACTTATGCTGATAGTAATCAGCTCCAGGTTGAAGAAAACAAGGGTTGTAAGCAAGAGAAATACAGTGACCATTACAGTAGTTGGAGTAGAGGAAGAACAAAGAAAATTCAGGGCAATGAAAACAGTGTAGGATTGCATATGTGTTTTGCTAGATGTTCAAAACTGTGCATACACATTTTTCACTGACAAATATGAGCCTGAGGAAATTTCTCTGATACTAATTTGTAAACTCTTTTTAAGAGCAGAAAGAACCTCCATACCTCCTTTGACATATCGGCACATCTTGATGGCACACGGTATGAATAATATTTTGAAGACAAAGGCATGAGCTTATGAAGAGCCTCATTATGCTGTCATTTTAATAATGAAAAATAAGATGCAGCCCGAGTGCTCAATAATATTCGAGAGGTCATAAAAGTATGGAACATCAGCTTGATGAAATAATAAGCACTCATCACAGTGATAATTAGCATTCTGAAACAAAGGGACAGCAAAACATGCTTTAAAGTCATGTGTGCAGTTTGATTATTTTGTCGTAGATACAAACATTAACTAGGGTGAGGAGGGAAAGGAAAAAAATACCAACTTCACATATTTGGAAACATTGTGTTGGTCTGGAGTGTTTTGTCAAGTTTAAGTGGTAAAGTCAAGTCCTATCATCCATCTCAGGAGGTAATTGTGTCTGTGTGGGTACAGAGTGAGCTGCTTTGGTAGACTAGAACTCAGGGAATAGGGAAAGATAATGAGTGGGGTGGAAAGGCATGTGTGGAGCATCATTTGTGCATTCGTCTAATTATATATATCACCCAATCCATTATAAAAGTTACAGTTTATTTTTTAACATGGAGATACATGTGTTTTAGTAGACAATGTCTGGAGGAATACAATCTCCAGAATGGATGTGGTCAAATGGGATATACTAGATTAGTTTCCATAATATAATCTGGCCTGTACAACACTAGCTGTGTGCACACTAGACTGACAACCCAGTGACCGCTTGTTCCATGAGTCCGGATGTCCCAGTCTTCCCAGCCTGGCGTTGAAGACTTGAGGACCCTTGGAGAATATCAAGTCTCCAGTCCAAATTAGAGACTGTGAGGAACTAGATCTAATGTCATCAAAAACTGGCGGCAACATTGGTGGCTATAGCTGATAGCAAACTGCAAAGAGATGAGGAGAACTTGACAATACGACAATCAGCCTGCATGAAGGCAAGCAGGCAGGAAATGAAGTGTTTCCATTCAAATCCTTCTTCTGTTTTCCACATTTAGTGTGTATCTTCCCATTTAAAATAATCTTAAAAAATCTTTACATTTGAAATAATTGCATCAAGAAAATAGAAAGAAAGAGTAAAATACTTACCTATGTACTTAGTGTCATGTCTTTTAATTCTAGAGCCCAATTGTCAAGTATGAATAGCCACTATAGTTAACTAAAAATGAATAAATAATTGACTATACTCTCTTATAATAAATACAATATAAGTAAGAAATACATGGTTCAAAGCTTTGACTTGGATCTCCAAAAATATCTTATTATTGAATCAAAAGGGGAAGCAATTTTAAAAAAAAAGAGAGAAATACTTTCCCATATTGCACCAATGGCAGGATGAGTGACTTTTACATTGAACCTTAAGTGCAGAATGAATGACATTGTTCCAGTTACTGGAAAAAGGATTCGTAAAGGCAATGTGTTTGGAAGTAACATCAAGAGATCTAATTAGTATATATTAAAAACAATGACTTGTAAGTGAGAAATACACAATGTGTGTTAGAGGCAAGTGGACTGGCCATGAGCAAAAGAAATACATGCTTGGAATGAATGCCCTTCTCTACTGAATTCACTGAAGCAAAGTTCATTGAGCATATAATAAGGTAGCAAGTACAAGAGTGGGGAGGTTGTCTCCATTGGGACAAATTCCTTGTGTTATTTGGGTGAATTTACCTATGTGCATGTTCACTTTCCTGTTCTGTAACAGGTGGCATGAGAAAACAGATAGGTCTGAAAGGCCAGTGAAAAGTTCTGCAAAGTCACCACAAGTAATTGTATACAAAATTGCCAGGTCTGAAATCTCTGTTATGTAAACCACAGCTATGCAAATCAGTGTCACACAATTCACAATCATGTAAATTAGTAACATAGATCATGCAAATAAGGGAAGTCCTAGTTGGTCCAATTTCAGTCCTAGGCAAAGGCTTCTAGTCAAAGGATTTATTCTACATCTCCCGGCTTCATTTCGGTCATGCCAAGTTACAGTTTTCCAAGGTCTACAATTTTGGATTCATAGACCAAGGCTGTTAAAAACCCATAATGAGGCCTGGCCCCATTTGCTGGCTGTTCTTAAAATGCTTCTGTACAATATACATTGGCTGTGACAAGCAGCTTAACTCTAAGACCAACTCACTGGGACACTAGGGAATTTACAAAATGGGACATATGGGTTACTTTCACCTAATTATACCTTATCTCATTGTGTCGGTTAAAATCAGACACCAAACTCAAAGCATTCATTGACACTTCAAGCACATGAGGCCACATGTTTTCTTAATTTTTACAGATAAATCACAGAAGAGAGAGGAGTATATTTTAGGAGTTTTGCTCATATGTGACTAGTGTTTCTTGGTCCTCACCTCTGTACTAGGGTTGAAGAAGATTTACTTGGTCTTTCCTGATACTACCCTGGATTTCCATCAATGCCATTAGTGTGAAAATAGGATCTTTTGGCTTAAATTTTTATTATCTAGTTGATTTAAGAGATCATCCCATCATTTGATTTTAAAGCTGCTCTAATATTCTAAGAAGTATTCTGCATTGCCGGTAACCTTAGCATTGTTTGGGGACCTGTGTTGTATGATGGTTTAGGGAAGACAGAAATAAGTGCCTTTTAAACCCCAGATAGTGCTGGGGTTTAAAAGGCACTGATGACTGATGAAAACTATTCCATTCAAGTCTAGTTTAGTGAGCCAGTGAGATTAGCAGAGTGACTTACTTGAATGTTAGGTGCAAGAACATGGGTTGACTGAAATATATAACCAAAATGCCTATCCCAGATTTGGTGGTGGTGTAAGAAACCTGCGTCCTAGAGCTGCCCAGTTTTGAAGAGAGCCCTGGTGAATCTTGTAAATTTCAGGAAACTCAAAGACTTTCAAGTTTCATTTCTTGATCCTTGGCAAGCCTTTCATCTCCTTTCAAGAGGGAATGTTTTGGATGAAATGACTACATAGTGCCATGCTATGACATCAATTAGAAAACACTTCATTCATACATTTATAATATATATCTGTATATTTGGACTGTGTTATGTACAGATATATGTGTATAGATATGCATACATTCATATGCATAACTATAACTTTATATTATTTATTAAAAGTACAACTATATTTATATAAAATTGATTATTTTAAAGAAATGGTGTAATCAGATTAAATATATTGACAGGAGTTTAGCTTTTTATAGTTATAGGGCAATGGTCTACACCTAAACAGATACCATGGTGGTTAAATGTGAGCTGCTACACAAAACATATCACCAGACATATTTGCCAATTTAGAAGTAATATTTCTATCTGTGGATACATTTCATCTAATGAAAGGTACGTTTTAAATTCTATAGTATCACTCTGACTTTTACAGAAAGAAAAGACACATTCTTGACATGGCATTGATACCACACAAATATCTTTGCCTATAAAGAAAAATAGAATAGAAAAAAAATCTATATTTCAACTTGAATAAACTCTGCTTAAAGCACCTATTCTCTAGGTTTCTGAGTCATATTTCCATTTCCTGAAAAGCTTACCTAGAAATGCATCAGTAACCGATAACAGTGTCTTCAGACTGCAAAAGCACAGTTGCAAATTGAAATAAAACAGAATGCAGAAAGACTCTTGAATGAAAAAAAAAATACCTCAATGTCAATACTCTTAATACATGAAGCATTTTCCTTGAAAAAAAAACTATCAAGCCAAAAAGGCATGATACAATGTTATTTCTACATTTTGAAAACACAATCTGAAATAACTGAATATTTCAGTGTAGTAGACTGATGCAAAAATGAGTAGATATGATCTAAAATACTATTTGTTAAAATGGATTTTCTTATTAATGGAAATTAGGAAAAATTAAAGCAGTAATGATTTTCCTATTTCTCTTATTGATTATATAAACTACATGAAGAGAGCAAGTCGATTATGTTATAGAATATTGTTTAATAGTAAGTGAATATTTGTCCCACTTTTTGAAGCTAATGTTCACTGTAATTAAGTGGACAAAAGGACTGCATATTTCTTGGTAATGTGTTCTTTCATGTCCAGAAATTCTTTGTCAACATCTCAAAAAGAAAGGAGATTTATTTTTTCTTTGTTTTTACTTCTTTTTAAGAAGTGGACAAGAACATTTCTTTTTTTGTCATTTATTTATTTATTTATTTATTTATTTATTTATTTATACTCCAGATTTTATTCCCCCCATCCACAGTCCACCCTCTGACTCTTCCACTTCGCACTCCTCCTCCTCAAACCCTGTCTCCATGAGGATGTCCCAACCACTCACCTCCAATCCAACCAGACCTCTAAAATCCCTGGGGCCTCCAGACTCTTAAGGGTTAGGTGCATCTTCTCTGACTGAACCAAGACCCAGCAGTCCTCTGCTGTACATAGGTTGGTGGCCTCATATCAGCTGGTGTATGCTGTCTGGTTTGTGGTTCAATGTTTGAGAGATCTCAGGGGTCCAGGTTAATTGAGACCACTTGTCCTCCTACAGGGTTGCCCTCTACCTCACCTTCTTTCAGCCTTTCCCTAATTCAAGTACAGGAGCTTCTGTCCATTAGTTGGGTACAATTATCTGCATCTGACTCTTTCAGCAGCCTGTTGGGTCTTCCACAATAGTTATCTTTTTGTGAGCGCTCCATAGCCTCAGTTAATAGTGTCAGGCCTTGGGATCTCCGCTGGAGTTGGATCCCACTTTGGGCCTGTCACTGAACTTTCTTTTCCTCAGGCTCCTCTCCATTTCCATCCCTATAATTCTTTCAGACATGAACAATTATGGGTCAGAGCTGTGACTGTGGGATGGCAACCCTCTCCCTCACTTGATGTCCTGTCTTCCTGCTGGAGGTGGGCTCTATAAGTTCTTTCTCCCTAATGTTGGGCATTTCATCTAAGGTCTCTCCCTTTGAATCCTGAGGGTCTCTCACCTTCCACGTCTCTAGTGCATTCTGGAGTGTCCTCCCAACCTCCTACCTCTGGGATTTGCCTGTTTCCACTTTCTGCTGGCCCTCATGGCTTCAACCCTTTTCTCTCACACAATACCAGATTAGGTTTTCCTCTTTCCTCCTATCCCCTCCCCTGTCCACTTTCCCTGCCAGGTCCCTTCCTCCCTCCCCACTTGTGAACACTTTTCAGAGTAGGTGAATATTTCTATGACTTCAAAAACAAAAATATTATAAACATTGGGGCCAAAGTTGACAAAGTCGATGATGTAAGTTACAGAAAAGTGTGTTAGACTAATTTTCTTTTACTTTAATTTACAAATAAAATAGTTTATTTTTATGGTATATGATATCTTGTTATTGGTATATGCATTATACAATAATTTAACTGGGCTAAGCATCACTTAAATTATTATATTCTTACTGTTACCTTATATACTTGCTATCCCTTAGTGGAAATATTTATAATCTATTTCTTTACCAGTTTCCAAGTCTAGCATGCACTATGATGATCTGTTACTGTCATGGTGTCAGTTGATCTCCCTGCCATATTCTTTCTCTCTAATATAAATTTTATTTGACTAGCATAGCCCTAAAATTCACAAATCTGAAAAATATCTTTACCATAAAATTTGTAACATATAGGTTAACAATTATGTGAGAAGTGAGCACTTTACTTAGCATATTTTAATTTTTTTAGAGATCAAAACTATTAACCAAGGAAGTCTGGATTATAGATATCATATGTACATTATTTTTCTGTGTACGTAATAAAATATTTGGACGTAGTATGTATGTCTTTATGCGGTGACCATATTCACCCTAGCATTGTGTCCTGCAGAATTCTTCCCCTAGACAGAGCAATGTTCAAGTTCACTGTTTTCCATTGATGAGGTATCTTGATGGTATTTGTGAAACTTAAAATCCTAACACATTATTCTAGTGATATCAGCATTATTCTTTTAACAACTTTGGCATACTAATGTAGAATCTCAATTCTACATTCTGATATCAGTCTCTCCTAGGTACTTGAAACCGAATATATGTATTTACAATTTCATGAAATTTTGTCTAACTTTTTGAAAATATAAAATAAATATCATCATGTCCTTGTACTTGTATATGCTCACTATATGCACACATGAGTGTGCCCACACACACACACACACACACACACAAAGAAAGAGAGAGAGAGAGAGAGAGAGAGAGAGAGAGAGAGAGAGAGAGAGAGAGAGAGAGAGAGATATTAAAATCTTCCTTTAGGACCAGTGGTTCTCAACCTTCCTAATACAGTGACCATTTAATATTGTTTCTCATGCTGTGGTGACCCCCATTAATAAAAATGGTTTCATTGCTACTTTGTAATTGTAATTTTGCTATTGTTATGAATTGTAATGTCAATGTCTAATAGGAAGGATATCTGATATGGGATCCCATGTGAAACAGCTGATTGACCCCAAAAAGCCCGCAAACCATAGTTTGAGAATCACCTGCTTTAGTCACAGTTACAGCAATAAGCTCCTGAGTCTGGGTGGTTCTACTTCTTAGCAGTTTACTTTTTACTCAAGATTTAGTTCATTGGAGATAATTCTTAGCTAAGATTCTTCTCTATACAGTATCTTCAAGTTTCTAGTGTCTTACTTCTTGTGATATAGCTTTTACTGGCTGTTGAAGTGAAATGGATGAACACATATGATATTTTAATGAACCAGAACTGCGAATGTTCTAACACTTCTGGCCTTATTTTATTGCCCAAAACTCAATACATATGCTTACAGAGTGACTGTAAAAGACAATGAAATAAGAAGAACCTTGGTGACCACCCCAAAGAACTTATATAGATAATATGTTAGACAGTTTCACCAGTATATGTGAAATTGTAACTTCTTTCATTGAGCTTTCCAGTGCCAGCTGGTTGAATTTCTAGCACATTGTTTTTAGATTATTGTATTTATAACCTGTAAGTAATTAGGTATACTTTGCTGGTTACTTCTACATGTTTCTGCAAGTGACATTTAATTGTTTCTTCTGTGACATGATTCACATAAGAAGTGACACAAGATGTATAACTAAGATATAAATGACATGTAGTAGTCTTTGTGACATCAGTTGGTAGGGATCTATGATATAGGATTAAGCTTTATTTCTCTTCATTTAATAAATATAAATAGGTTACTTTGAACATAGTAATTTCTCTTGTTTAGGAATAGTTTAGTCATGTTTAACAGAATGCTATAGTGAAAGAAACAGTCTTTGATATTAAAATATTTTGAAACAAAGTTTTAATTGCACCAGCTTTGAACAGCTAGCCACAGACAGGCTATATGGTCATGGCAATTTAATTGAATTTCTTGATCATTCCATTTTTCATATTTTAATGGAGTTTTATCTGTCAGATTTCTTACTGGTGAGCAATCAAAATCAATTCTTGTGGATTCAAGTAGAAAAGGAATTTATGAAAGACAGTTAATAATTCACAGAGTTATAGAAATCTAGGATAACTGAACCAACAGATTAGATATGACTGAAGGTTCAATGGCTATAAGAACTATAACCAAATTAATGTAACAATCAGTGTCTAACACTGTCGGCAGCTCACTGGATACCTGGAGTT
>JADRCD010218423.1:16874-27331 GCA_019843815.1 Montemys delectorum | reverse complement strand
CAGTAGGAATATAACCTTTTAACATTCTACAGAAAATGCTTAGCATCACTCTTAGTCTATGCTGAAATCCACCAAACCTTAGTGAATGACAGATCAATGAGTGGTTATCCTAAGGCATCCTTACTCCAATATTCTGTTGAGTCAGCTTTACAATTCTTTGAAAAGACTGCAGTTTCTTCTAGTATTATCTAATCTCTTTAGCTACTTCAAAATTGTATAAGCTGAAGAATGTAGAATGAAAGATATTGACATCTTTCTGTCTGGGCTTACATGGAACATTGCATAAAATAAAATCAAAGGGGGTGGTGATAACTTTTGTGTACACTAAACTAGAATTCTAGCTCTATTTAGAAAGAGTCTTGCTACTGTCACCCAAGAGCACATGATATTGTTCTAATTGGGTATTCTACAGGTTACTGACTACTTAGTCAGGCTGATTTTGGTCAGGGTTACAGTTGAGGGAGAGGGGAGTGGGAGGAGACTTAATTCAGCTTACATATCTATATCACAGTTCATTATCAAAGGAAATCTGAACAGGAGCTAAACAGGACAGGAACCTGCAGAGGTGATGCAGAGGCCATAAAAGGATGCTGTTTACGGAATTGTTACTCGTGGCTTTTTCAGCCTGTTTCCTTATAGGACTCAGGACCACCAGTCCTGGGCTAGAATCTATAATGAGCTATGCACTCTCTCATTGATCACTAATTAAGACACTGTGTCCTACCAGCTTGTCTATAGCTTATCTTATGGATATATTTTCTTAATTGAGGTTTTTTCCTCTAAGATGATTTTGGCTTGTGTCAAGTTGACATAAACTATGGTTAGGTTGATTTTTCAACTGAAGAAAAAAGAGAATATATTAGAAGACAAGAGGCTGGTGCTTTCAACCAGGGAATTAAAATTTGAATTTTCTTGAAATGAGGGTGATTGATTGGTCACCCACTAAGGTAAAAGGCTGCAAATGAACTCATGTTCTTCAAGCTACACAGGGTAGAACATGTTAGCACATTTCACTTTACTATATCTCTTTTAATATCTTTAAAAGTATTAAGTACATGTAAGAATGGTTATCAATCACCTTTACTATTTAATAGTCAGATTAATAGATTTCAAATTCATAGTGTTCCCAAGGCATAGCTGCACTGTGTGTACATCCTGCCTAAAACCCTCTTCAAAAAATTCATCTTTCAATTACAGATGTAGGTCTAGATGATACAATATGAGACCAGTACATGAAATTTCAATACAACTCAGAAAGTGTCAACAAATGATTCACAGTTTGAAAATTGTTTCCTAAAAGGAAAAGTCAAAGGTAAAGGAAGCCGAGTCAGAAGCGAATGTTGAGAAAAACATCGAGTGTCTAGGCAGGAGAAGCTATTGGATAAGTATACTTATAAGTGACCACTGGTGACCACGCCTCCTAAATAACTGTCCACATCAATTGACACCAAGGGCCAAAAGCAGCAGTGCAGCCAACAGTGCCAGCAGCACCCTCACACTTCTTTATGTTCATGTTCATGTTCTTGGTAGCACCCATATTCACAGTTGCTAGCATGGAACTTCCTCTTGTGTGACCTCCTGAATTCAGAATGTACATCTTCATATTGTTGATGTCACTGTCTGGTTCACTACAGTAAGCTTTTGCTTGCTTAGTTCTTTGGCTAGACGTGTTGAAGCACAAAGTCACAACTCCAGATAGAGACTAGGCCGTTCAAATGAGCCTTGTAGCTTAGTTGTCCACTAATACTGTTGCATACATGAATACAGAAAAATACCAAAAGTCATCTTGGTAGAAAACAGAAAGGGCAATGTGAAACAACTACCTGGCCCAGGAGTTATGGTGGAACATAAGTTTATGCTTTGCTGAATGTGTGTTGTCTCATTCACTAGAGAGACTCACAAGACTCAGTCACAGTGGTCATTTGAAAAGCTAAGGTTTATCACAGCAGTAGGGCAAGAGCAACAGGAAGAGGTTATTCATTAAAAACAGGCTAAAGAATTCAGATGACAGCTATTGAGCTCTTGCCCTTTTATACTCTAGTAAGATCTGCCTTTCCCCTGGTGTGGAGTAATAGAGCTAGTGTAAAGAATAACTGCCTAGGGAAGCCTGCTGGAATGCCAGCATCCAAGGCTTCCATAGAGGACTGATTGTGTAGGTACATCCTGCTATGCAAATAACCACAGTAACAAATTCAGGGCCTTACCAGTGAAACCAGGAACATCATCAATCTTGATGTTTGTGTAAATTAATTCTTACAAGTCCTGTCAAGTTGATAAAATATACCTGATTACTTCAGGTCTGCATAACAACATCCACAACAGAATTGCAAATATATTCTGAGGGCCATATCCCCAGCAGTTAGCCATGGGTAAACACTCCCCTGGAGCCATGTCACCACTGAACAATCAAACCTGATATACCAATGTAACCCATCTAGCAGGTTAACAATTTCAGATGACTTTGAAGAACAGTAAAAGACAATGTTCAACCAAGCAGACTTTAAACTAAACCTGTTTAGTTATGCAAACTTCTTGATCTTTCTTCCAGTTCTTCCCTGCTTTAAACCAAATTTTTATGTCAATACCACAAAGACAGACTTGGTTGTAGCGGGAGTTAGTTAGCCTGCTCTGTGTTCTGGATGGGTTGCACTTACATACCCACCTAAGAGCTCTCTGTATTCAGAAATGAAAGATACACACATACATACCAGTTCATTTTAATATGCCTTGATTAGCTTAATGGTTGGGCCCTTCTAATCTTTCCTGTGGCTAACAAACACTCCTCTTTAGTATTCCAGAATTAATATCCTTTAAAATCTATATTTCATCTCTGCTACCCCAGACCAATCTGGGAAGCAGCCACTAGAGCCACTCACCCAAATTCTTACATGGCTATTCAGTCTTATACCCTTCTCATAGAGATTCTGCTTTTTCCTCTCCTCTCTCCCAAGCCTGAGAATCCTAAAATTCCCACCTCTATCTGTCCTGCCAAGTCATTAGCTCCTGGTATTTTTTTTTTTTTTTGACAATTATAGCCAACTGGGGGAAGGATCCCTCAGTGGCTGTGTGCAGACATTCATATAAGTAGTTTTGAGGATCAAAATTAACACTATAACAGAAGTAGTGTTAGGGTAGTGTTAGGCCAAGCCTACTTCACTCAGTGTTACCACAACCAGTCACTGTTCTGCCTTCATGTGATGTGATGTATGTGTTGGGTCACGTCTTTGTATTTTTATCATTCATTGTCTTCTGGGAACAGTGGCCTAATCCATTTTATTGGATCCATAGGAGCCAGAACTTTTGCCTTTAAGTTTTGTTTCAAGAACATTTGTAACATTCTCCAGCATCTCATGTCAATTATATCCTCTCAGGATAAAGTATTAGAAATGAAATTTTGTAGTCTATCAGTGTTTATATATTTAAGGAATTATAAAATAATATTTCACTTGCTTCAGTTTACATGTTGCTTTAGAACATCTTTTGGGGGGAGAAAAAAAAGTGTGATTTAGAACTAACTAAAAAGCCACAGGAGGCCAGGTGGGCAGTCTAATTCTCAGAACTCAGCATATAAGTATTATTATGAATATAGATCTCAAATCTATGCATTCTGTTTTGATTTTGAGTCAGTCATTAAGAATTTCTCTGTAAATAACCATTTTCTTACTTGACAGTATTTTTCTCTAGGGACACTGATTTTGATTTTTAAAGCTTGGTTTTGTTTTGTTTTGTTTCATTTTGTTTTGTCACACAATAGGAAAAATTAACATGAGGTCTAAACTAAGACGTTGTTGACTATAACATTGTCCTTAATGAAGGAACACCCTGAGCAAGACATGTATTAGAAGGCTGGATAGTCAGGTAGGTCGTTAGACTCTTGTAGTGGTTTGAAGGAGAATGACCCCCATGGGCTCATGTTTGAATACTTGGTCCCGAGTTGGTGGAACTATTTGGAAAAGATTAAGAGATATGTCACTGGGTAGCTGACTTCGAAGTTTCAAAAGACTAGCAAGATTCCCAGTGTCTCTATGCCTCCAACTTGCATCAAGATGTATAAGATCTCAGCTCTTCCTGCTATCATGCCTCCGGTCTACTACCATGGACTCTCACCTTCTGAAACCACAAACCTCAAACTAAATGCTCCTTTCTAGAAATTCCCTCAGTTGTGGTAACTTATCACAGCAATAGAAAAGTAACTAAAACAATATTAGAGTACTGAAAGGATGGACCCCCTTAGCACATTTTAAAAATAGAAACTGAGACTACAGGACTGGCACTTATCAAAAGAATGGGAACTGAGTCTTGTTTCTAACACTGGATGGAGACAGACTATTCTAAAGTGCATATGAAGATGTGGGATTATTGTGATGGTCAGTATTCATTATCAAGTTGACTGGTTTCAGGATCACAATCGAAACAAACTTTGGAGAATGTGTGTGAGAGTCCTCCCATAGAACGAGAATGAGAAGGAAAGGCTACGAGTACCATTCAATGGCCTGGGATCTCAGTCTGAATGAGAAGGACTAAGAAAGTGGAGCACCAGTGTCCATCTCTCTCTGTTTCATGTCTGTGGATAGGATGTGACCAGATGCCTCATACTCCTGCTTACATCCATTCTTCATTATAATAGACTGTACATTTAGACTATGGCTCCAAATAATATTTCTATTTTTTTGATTGCTTCATTAAAGTATTCTGTCATAAAAAGAAATTATAAATATAAATTTGGCCAAAGGCTTTCTGAAGAATAGCAAAGACAGATGATTGATAACTCTTGTAAGTATTAATCCAAATGAGGTTGTCAATCTGTTGCACAGAAAAAAAATGGACATTAAGGGAAGTTGTCTCCATACTAGAGAGTTTAAAACTAATATGAGGCTTGTGTCAAATGAAGATTAAGGCAAGGGCTCTTGGCTTTATCTACTCTTACCTCATGAAAAGGTCCTGTCTTACTTTGTAATAAACTCTACACTCTGTCACTGAATTCTTTCAAAAGAGATTAGAAGGACTATAGAGTTGAGAGAAGACAGACAAAGCCAATATAAATATCATGGCCTAATTTGAATTACTTCATTTTCTATAAAAATTAATAACTTCAGGTTTGTATGAGAGCCTTTCAATTGTCTCTTTGATTTCAAACACTTTCCTACCCAACCCCTAATTCTTTTCATCTATCTTTTAAAGAATCAAAAAAGGATGATAATGCTATTATGCTTTGGGATCCGTTTTTTTTTTTTTATCAATGTCTCTTTTTTGAAAATATGACACTGATAAGGAATTGCAACTTCTGCATATCAGAAAGAATAACAGATTACATCACTTTCATAATCTAAAGAGCATAAGTAGTTAATAACTACATTGTGAAAGCCAATAATACTTCCTTATATTTCTTACATAGTTTAAAGATGGAAATATATAAGGAAGTGGGGTGTATATAACTTAGTATTAGAGTGCGTGCTTAGCATATATGAGACATTTGGCTCAATCTTAAGCATCAATACACACACACACACACACACACACAAACACACAAATTTGGTCTATAATAGCTTTTTCTTTATTGATATATCACTTTGTTGTATACTTAGCTTAAAGTCCTACTCTTAGGGCTGGAAGGTTAGATTACCTGTGAAATATATGTTTAGTAGATGAGCAGCTGTTGCACAGAACTATCCTCCAAACTAAATAACACCCATCATTGAGCATTCATCTGTTTCGAATATCAAAAGGCCATCCCAGCTGGGTTTCTTGATTGTTTATATCCCCTCACAGAGGGATGGGAAGAGTCACAGTATCCTCACCTCATCCAGACACTCCCTCTCACCTGCCCTAATCACACTCCCTCTCACCTGTGGCTTTGGAAAAGGACTAGGATATATGGACCTAGGAAGACTAGGGGAGGGAGGCTTTACCTCTGCAGCTATGTGAAAGCTACTGTCTCTGCAGGGTAGACTTTCTGGTGTGGCCTTCTATGAGAACAGTGCACAATCCTGTAACTGCTTATTATGCTCTGTAAGGAAGCTCAATGAAGTCATTGGTTCCCCACAGTGAACTTTTGTGTATTCCTGCTAGGACATTACAGGGAAGGGTAGAAGTTGTTTATCTGTATATGAGAAGGGATTTTTAAGGAGGGCATGGTAGGATACATTTTTAGAACCAAAACAGGAAGAAAGAAAGAAAGAAAGAAAGAAAGAAAGAGAGAGAGAGAGAGAGAGAGAGAGAGAGAGAGAGGAAGGAAGGAAGGAAGGAAGGAAGGAAGGAAGGAAGGAAGGAAGAAAGAAAGAAAGAAAGAAAGAAAGAAAGAAAGAAAGAAAGAAAGAAAGGAAGAAAAGAGAAAGAAGGGAAGGAAGGAAGAGAGGAAGAAATAAAAAACAAAAAGGAAAACTAAACTATACAGATTATAAAGATATCCTCATATTTTTATATAATAAGTAGTCATAATGAGTATGAGTTCAGCATTGTTAATTAGTAGTAGAATATGAACACCACATGAAACCTTACAAATATAAAAATTATAAATCTTCATGTATACTCAAAATATCAATAACACGTTAGTATTCATTTGAAAGGATTGAAATTAATAGGCTCACAAATAGTCATTAAGTATGCTTCCCTGCTTTTACCTACTCTTGTCTGATAACATCATTATTTTTATACTTATTTTGTCATACTGACATTTATTATTTTGAATAATAAAAAAGGAAAATAAAATGGCCTGCAGAGATGTTACAGGCCTTTAATCCCAACATTCAGATATCTATGAGTTCAAAGAAGCCTGGTCTACATAGTGAGTTCCAAGCCATCCAAGACTACATAGTTAGACCCTGTCTCAAAAACAGAAAAAAAGAAAAAGGAAGGAAAGAAGGAAGGAAGAAGGAAAAGAAAAAAGAGTCAAATTAAAGAATTAAAGCAGAGAAATTCTGAAACCATCAACTAATATGAACATTTCTTCCAATTGTCTGTATTTCCCCTCAAAAAGCTTTGAAATATTTGAAAAAATATATATGGAAAAACAAGCTGCTGAATATCAGAACCCACTCAACCTCAATTATGGGCCTTTGGATACAGCAGGAATCTGAATTTGACTTTTATAAATATGATTTTCAAACTCTTTTTTACAGAGTCAATAGGAATTATTTATTTTCAGGGTATAAATGAAAATATTAATTTCATAATATTTCCAAGAAAAAGGTCTCAAACACTACACTTAGAGTTCAGAGTTGGCATAAAGAGTATTTTAAGCTCAAAGATATTTGTCATTCAATACACGTGAAAAGACACTTTTTTGTAGCTTCTCTTTTCTGATTAAATGCAGAAATGAAGAGTGCCATGAGTCCTTTCTTCAGGAAGCTTTCTCCTCAGGATAGAGAATGGCAAAAAGATCTAACATAAGTTGCCTCTGGGAACTTTACATCCTGAAGAAATCAGAGCGACCAGAGATCACGCGTCAGAAATCATGCCCAGCCAAGTACAGACACACATCACAAACGTCCTTCCTTCTCACTCTCCCCACAAACTCAGTCTTTCTTTTCTGCTGTTGTTTTGTTTTTGTTTTTGAGACAGGGTCCCTATGTAGGCCTAGCTGTTCTGGTGCTCACTATATGGATCAGAGTGGCCTTGAGCTCACAGAAATACACATGCCTCTTCCTCCCAAGTGCAGTGTGAGCATCCACATCCAGATCCTCTCTCTCTCTCTCTCTCTCTCTCTCTCTCTCTCTCTCTCTCTCTCTCTCTCTCTCTCTCTCTCTCTCTCTCTCTCTCTCTCCTATCTCTCCTCTCTCTCTACCCTTTAAGACAGCGTTTCTGTCCTGGACTTCACTCTGTAGACCAGGCTGACCTTCAATCAGAATCACCAGCCTCTGCCTCTTTCTGTCTCCAGAATGTAGGGATTAAAGGCGAGCATCCTCACCACTTGGCTCATTTGTCTTCCTTAACGAAGAAGAAGACTATTTGTTCTTCCATAGAAACTGCTCTCCACTCTCTGTTTCCCCTACTTAATGTATAAGTATGTAAGTTTGTGGTCGGAACCACTAAACGACCATTCGACTCCGTTCTGGAGTGTCTGTGCACTTCATTCTCCTGTTAATCTGCCTTTTGTTTGTTTAATTCAAGGGATTTGGGTATTGAACATAGGAAAAAGGAGAAACTAAAGCTTTTCCTACTCTATAAGGCTCAATAATATAAATATGTACCACTGATTATATGATTGTTTTCATAGTGTGGAAGCACATGGCTCTTTGACATAACCCTGAGTTCTATTGCCAAATATGAATATGGTAGAAGGTGCATGCCATTGACTACAAAGTTCCTTTACAATTGAAAAGTAACACTGCTTGTGCTTTGTACCTCATGATTGTGTGTATGTGTGTGTGCATGTGTGTATGTGTGTGTGTGTGTGTGTGTGTTCTTTATTTTATTTTCCACCCTTGAGTATTAGCTAGACAGATAAAAATTTGAACATGGCAAACTTCCCTCTGTTTTAATGCTCTGAATTTTGGCAAGTCAAAATGCTTTAAGTTTAAATGCTTGAACAGTGCGAATCAAGTTCTGCATAAATGTGCAATCTGGACGCAGGTGAGCATTTTATATTTAGTGAGAAAAAGTAAAGGTCATTTAGCTCTTCCAGGCATATTTTTAAATATTCCAATTTCCCGATGTGCCAACTATTTGTTTTTTCTAGAACAACCTCGATATTTTACTTTCACTAGCTTGGAAAGGTCATTTCCTCAAAATTTAATTCTCTTAACTGGATGATCATGTTTCTCAACATTTGTTTGAAATCTAAGATGTACTAACTTCCATACAACATACAAGAGAGAGCAATATGTGCAGAACCTTCCATGGAAGCATAGGTCTGAGTCAATTATTGGAGGAGATGCATGACTGCTGTGTTATTGCACGCATTTTTAGTTCCTTCTGTTAAGTCCTGTTTTTGAAATTTTCTTTCTGCCATTGGATGTTAAAATACTGAGCCAGATCAAACCTCCATGAATTCCATACCTTAGCATTTGAGGATGGAAAATAATCAGTACATGATTTTACTTCTTGAAGCACATATGCCATTTGTATATATGGTGAACATACATATTCAATGGGGTGTGTGACACCCACTTGAAGGCAGAGGTCAAAAGATGGTGTCTTTCATTAGTACTCTCCAAGAGTCTCTCATTGAACCAGAAGCTCATGGGAGACAATGAGGTTCATGTAGAGACAAGGTATCATGTAGAGACAATGAAGTTCAGGACTCTACCTGCCCCCACTATCCCAACACTAGAGTTATAGGAGCCCACCACCTCTCCTTGCTTGTATGTGAACACTCAGAATCTGAACTCAGGTCCTTGGTTTGTACAACAATTGCTACCTACTAACCCATCTCTCCAATCTCATTTATATCTATAATTTCAGTTTTTTTTTAAGTATAAAGTCAAATTGGCTCCTTTAAAATGCCTTTCCACAGCAATTATAATATTTATAAAAAATCTATGACACTGAGCAATTATAATATTTATAAAATCTGCACACTAATTCTTGACATTCTTTTTCCTGATTGGAGATATTAGGTCCAGATGAAGCTATGTCACCAGATTTTCTAAATCACTTGATTTAGGAGATTAGATATCCTCAGAGCTGAGCCTTCTTTCAGCTCCACCAAGAACCATTCAGTGCCATCATGTTCATGAGCTCTTGCTTGATTTTGATTATTTAAAGGGAGTCTTTCTACTCCCTTTAAAGACTTCCTTTAAAGAGAGAGAACTTGTGGGTATTTGCAATGAAACAGTGTTTGCTGAACATGACAGGGCCATTGCACAGACATGAACTCACAGCAGCTTTGATTGGATGCACTGAAACAAGCTAGATAAAAATCACAGAGAGTAGGGTACAGTTGATAAGCATTTAACTAAAGAGAACCAAAGCTGAGCACTCCAGACAAAGTGGTGTAGACTGAAGCAAGAAGGAAAAGAGCAAACAGATACTACACTAAATTTTAGAAACATCTTTATGAATATTTATGAGGTCAGTGTTAGAGTATCCAGAGAAGAGTCAGCAAGACCAGCCCTTTTGTGCATAGATATGGAATAACTTAAGTTATAGACACACAACAATCAGCCCTAGACTTTTGTCCTGTATCTCTGTGATTCTTAACACAACAGCCCCAATTGTACGCGCAGGTCATCTGGTAACGGAAAGCCTCCTCTCCTTCAGAACCCTTTTAGAGCAAAAGTTTAACCAGTGGAAGCTTTCTAGGAAGCCATGGCTACAATTTAGTCGTTGTAATTCAATGCATAGATGCAAGAATGCACGAGAGGACAAAAGGCCTTGCATATACTATATATACATAGTATATATAGTATATATATATGTATATGTATATGTATATATAGTATATATATATGTATATGTATATGTATATATATATATATGTGTGTATGTGTGTGTGTGTGTGTGTGTGTGTGTGTGTG
>JADRCD010218423.1:0-16474 GCA_019843815.1 Montemys delectorum | reverse complement strand
GTTTAACCAGTGGAAGCTTTCTAGGAAGCCATGGCTACAATTTAGTCGTTGTAATTCAATGCATAGATGCAAGAATGCACGAGAGGACAAAAGGCCTTGCATATACTATATATACATAGTATATATAGTATATATATATGTATATGTATATATATATATAGTATATATATATGTATATGTATATATATATGTGTGTATGCTCCTGGCCTGGGGTGGGGATGTTGTTTCATGGTAGCCAGCTGGAGCCCTTCAAAGCCAATGTTCCCTAGACCCCCTACTAATCCTTTTTCTAGTCAAATTCACTATCTTATAACTAAGTAGCAAACACTTTTATTTCTCATTCCTAGTGTGCCCAGCTTCTCCATTTCACTCTAACATTAATTTAGCTCATCCATTTATTCTTACTAAAGCAGTATCATGGCATTTCCCTCTTCTTTATTCTGATAACCTATTTGTCTGTCTTCTTTGAATAAACTGTATTCATATACATGCTAGAACTCAGAAATATGCACTTACCAAAGCATATAGGGAATCGTTTTTAAATATAGGACACATACTAAGTACTAGACTAATAATGGCATAAAAAGAGGAGGAAATGATAGAGAGAATAAAATTATAACTGATAAAATAAAAGTAGAAGTGCCTAATATATATATCATTATCTCTAAGAGAATCTACCACAGTTTAGAGGTCAACAAATACTAGTTCACTTTTCACAATAATATTGTATGAATGAGATACTCCTAAGACTTTCTAGTAGAGCTTTAATTTAAAGTAGTTTTAGTGTTTTAAACAAAATCAATTTATTCATTATGCAATATAATTTCCATCTTTTAGACATTTTACAATAATGTCACAAATCAATAAAGCCATGTTTCACAATATTAACTTGGACATTAGTGGAAATAGGAAATGGTACAGTAAGTGACTGCTAAAAGTGTTCCCCAGGGCCATGCTACTAGATTTAAATACTGACCTAGCCAGTTGGAAAGAAAAGTTATGCTATTTCTTAGTACTTTAGTTAGACTTATACTAAGTTGGGGGTCATTAAGAAGCTCACCTGGTAAGCACATTCTGAAACTAAAATGAGCAATGCAGGTAAAGTGTGTACTGCATAATCAGTAAAAACTAACTTCCTAGTAAAGATCTCCAAAGGCTGATAGATTATTAAATGGATTAAAGAATCAATTATGTATCCTCCTTTGAACCAAAATTTGATTATAGACCCCCATATCAGAAAGAGGTGAAATAATCTTGTGTTGGTTGCTAGTGCAGATTGAATTTTTTTAAATTAGTCCTGACAATATCTTCTGTCTGTGTACTTCTCTGATGATATGACTTTGACAGTTATCCTGGTGGAGATGGGTCCCATGTTCCCTATGTGTGAAACTGATTGTGTTTGTGCCCAGAGCTTAGTGAGGCTATATTTGGCTTCCTAGATCAGATCATAAATAGTGACAGTTATATGGCTGGGGTTCTTATCTTTGGAAACCTAAACTAGCTTAGAAGAAATATAAGAACACTTCCCTATGAAAATATTCAGAACATATGGAGAGCCACTGGAGATATGCAGCTGGCAGCCCTGACTAAGGTCCCTGCAGACAGATCACCTGGCCAACAGAAGATTCTGATTCACGTGACCTACATGAAGATGCTTCCACATGATGAACCCACCTTCAGCTCTCAGTTACATCTAGTCTTCAAGTTTCCCCAGATAAGATTTAGACATGAAGGAGAGACACAAATAACCTCTACTGTCCAAATTCCTGACTCTTAGGAAACAGGCATGTAAAAAAATAATGCTTTAAGCCAATAAATTGTAGGGTTGTTTATTACAATGCTATAAATTCTCATAATATTTGCTATTGACACATTTTGGTTTACTTTTAGCCATTGAAATTATTATAAATATATTAATTCCATAGCTTTGTCAGTGGAAACACAAGGAGTTAAGACTCTAAGACATATTTTATAAGGATAGCCACCAAGTAAATGATAAAGCTAGGATTTTTACCCCAAAATAGCTCTGTCTTTGAAGTCTATGAATTTTTTCACTAACCAAGGGGGAAAAACCATTCATACAACCTCAAAAATCCATTTTAAAGAGTAAATCATTTCAAGGTCTAGTTCATTATGCAATGCGGTGTCTGATTTCTCTTAGGTCCTAAGAAGATAGCAATTTTCACAATCAACTAGAACTATCCATGGAAACTGCCTTTCTAAATTTAAGGATGCTAAAATGATCATGTCTGAGCTCTGTTAGTGAAGGCTGCCATGCATTGTTCATTGCAGGTCCACTACTTAGCTCCCAACTGAAGGAGGGAAAGCTATAACAGTAATTCAGGGTCATTTGAGTGATTTCACCCAAATCCTGTGGATAATTAACCGTCCAAGTGATTCTTAGTCCTCATGCTACGGAATTTAAAAAAAAATAAGAATCCATAGTATGGCACATTTTGGGTGTGTGTGAGAGACAGGGGGGTCTAAGAGAACTTAATTATGAGCTATGGTACCATGTGACCAGAGATAGAGATGCATGGAATCACGGGTAACAGAAGTTCTAAATCAGTGGTTCTCAGTCTTCCTAATGCTGCAAACCTTTAAAACAATTCCTCATGTTGTAGTGACTCCCCAGCCATAAAATTATTTTCATTGCCACTTGATAACTGTAACTTTGCTACTGTTCTGAATTGGAACTAGTTCTGGAGATAGAAGTTTGCTAAGGGGTCATGACCCACAGATTGAGAATTGCTGATCTAAAGAAGGGAGAAGATTGTACACTATTGTCTTTGGTTTTATTTTGCTGTTCACCAACATCCATAGTACAAAACATAAACTCTTCCATATAAACTAAGACTTCCCAATTATCCGAGGTATGGTTGCCTCTACTCCTTACTCAGTACTTAGAACAAGTGTTCTTTCCTCTGGAATTATGTATTGTAGTTCTAGTTCTACATAGCATCACATGTATAGAACCACAGGCTATAGATCTGTTCACCTTTTAATTCTTAGGATCCAATTCAATTATTACTTAAGAGATTCCCCCCCAAATGGTTAAATTAATAAAAGGGTCAAGATTCAGAATCTTATTGTGTACTTTCAACAAAAATGACTGACTTTGTCAGACAAAGATAACTAAACTATTCTTATTCTGCCTCTACATTAAGATATCTGTACTTCAGGAAGATGGACTCTGTGACTCATGATAGTAACAGTGCCCTTATCCATTCCTTTATCCTTTGATGGACTATATAACAGGCATTAATTGTCTGGATCTCCACGTCTGACCCCCTCAAGAGCCTGTGCCATCATTATAAGTGACCGTAAGGGTAGGAAGGTCCAGAGTGCCATGGAACATCCTCAGCTTGGAGAGGGGTTCTGACAAAAAGATGTTTGGAAGCTGCAAAAAGAATCACTTATAGTCAAATCTTGGGTACAAGTTGACAGCCTGTGTTCTGCTTGAAACAGCTTTCTGAATATCAAAATCTAATCATTTATTTACATATCAATTCAATTGTTCACTCCAAGTTCCCTTTTGATTATTAGCATTTTGTGATCCTAGCCCCTTTTCTCCTAGGAAAAGAAAGGAAGCACATTTTAAAAACAAATAAACAAAACAAAACAAAAAACATTTCAAATGAATTCAGAGATCTGGCTTCCTTTGTAAGCTAGCAGTAAGTAGCTGGGTGGGGTGGGATACTACTGTAAAGTCACCAGTCCCACCACACCTGGACCCAAATTAGCTCTTTGCTAGGCTGACCTTGAATTTAGGAATCTGCCTGCCTTTATAAGCACAAACTATAAAGTTAGCTGGGTGGTATCTTGCCCTGTGATCACCACTCCCCAAATCTGTTTTATGTCCATCTTTGATATCTTTCTGACAAGCTAGTATATAGTGCAAGCTCCCTCTGTTCTCTTTTAAATCTATGAATCACTTCATATAATTCATATTACATCCTTATATTTTGCATAGTTGAGAAACTATATATTTTTGAACTCACATTTTGTTGCAGTAAATCTCCAACCCAAATATGCCCCGCAATGAAAACACAACTCAATTACTATGAATGCAAGCTGTGCCCCTAGATTGAGCAGATCTACCACTACACTACCATCTTTCCCATTTATGAGACGCTTTATAACTTGCAGTTTCTCCAAGCCACATGCTTTTGCTCTGCTTTCCTTCCACCTCCTCCTTTGTAGTCCTCTCTCCCCACTTTCAGCTCCACCATCCCTTTATCTGCCCAACCACTCACCCTAGCAAGTTATTTTACAAATGAAGGTGGGAAGAAGGTTTACATGAAATCACCTGAGGGTTGACTCATTCCTTGTTTTCAACCCCTTACAGGAGAATGGAATTAGCATCAAATTACAAATAGCCCCCCAAAACAGTGTTTACAGAGTTCTTTCCCACAGCCTTAAGGGGCTGTCCTGAAAGTCTTAGCATTAACCATCTTGCACCAGACATACCCAGACTTGTGCTATTTCTAATTATCATGTAGTCATTAACCTTGGCAGGGAGAACATTCTTGTACATTATAATACAAACAAGCCTCACATCTAGCAAGTGTCAACACTCATGGAGTTCCATGCCTTGCTGACTCTGCTCTATGGGAAGGAAACCATGTCACATGGCCATGTAGGACTCAGTACCAAAAGAGAAGGAAAGGACCATGACTATGGCAGCTATATCTATGACCAATCAGTCATCAAATTTTAGTAACCAACCTAATAATTCTTAAATCTGTCTATATTGCCTCCTTTCTATTATTAGTCAATTTAGATCCATATTAGTTTATTTATAGCCACCAGTGGCAATTTGAATTGTAGTCTACAAAGTAATATATATGGATTGGCACTATTATTGTTAACTATTATTATTATTTTAAATATATCTGTTTCCAAGCTTTCATATGACTTTCATCATTGAGTAAAATAACATTGCAACTCTATGAAAATACCCTAGTTTTAGGGCAACATGTAATTTCAAATGCAGTCATCTTATGGTATGACCCAGAAATTGAACAAAGGTCCCCTGAATTCCAATCAAATATTAATTGTTCTGACATACTCCAGGTAAAGGCACAATGGCTACTTTTGGTGTGAGTCTTCACTGTAGCAGAATGTTTTTAAACATATTTATTTTATGCTAATCAGAGACACAGCAGCCAACCCACATAGACATGCCACTCCAGTGCTCTAAGGCATATCTCCTGTGATTCTTCAGTGTTTCTTAAAAATTTTCTTCCTATCTGTTCCATGGTTTCAAAGATCCTTAGCATTGTCCCTCATGAATCTCTGATTTTAAAAAGCATAAACACATTGAAGGCAAGTTGTGTTGTGTGTTCGTAAACACTTCTTACAAAATGAACAGGGATCAGTAGATACAGCTATAGGGATAGAAATAGAGAAAAATGAAATTTAGTGTCCTCTGGTAACCTTTTCATCCCTGTCACCAACCCCCAGCTTACATTTGGGATTCTTCTATTGGTCTCTGCACATTACCACTAGACCAATTTGTAAGGTGTTCTGTTTATTTCTATTTCTATGTATGAGTGTTTTCCCTGCATGTATGTATGTATGTGAACCATGTGCATGCCTGCTGGTCTTAGAGGCCAGAAGAGGCACACAGGTTCCCCTGGAACTAGAGTTATGTGTTTGTGAGCTGGCATATAGGTTCTAAGGACTGAAATGGATTTCCTTGGGAAAGTTGTACATGTTCTGAACCCTGGAATCATCTCTGCATGCCCTGGAACAATTTTTAAAGCTCAAAGTTTCTTTGCTGATAAGTCTATCAACTCTGCAAAACCTTTACAAAGTCCTAAATATTTAGAACATAAAAGAATTTGGCTGAAACAGGGTTCTCCCCTCTTTTCTTACCAAATCTTTTATCTACAAGCTCTACATGGTAGATGTCTTAGTTAGGGTTACTACTGCTGTGACAAAAAAAAAAATCACCAAAAGCAACTCAATGAGGAACAGATTTATTCAGCTTATACTTTTATATCATTGTTCAGCATACATAGAAATTAGGACAGGAACTCAAGCATGGCAGGAACCTAAAAGCATGAATTAATGCAGGGACCATGAAGGAGTGCTACTTACACTGGCTTGCTGTTCATGGCTTGTTCAGCCTGCTTTCTCACAGAGTCTAGGATTATTAACCCAAGGGCATCCCCATCCACAGTGGGCTGGGTCCTTCTACCTCAATGACTAAGACATATCCTACAGACTTGCCTGAAGGCTGGTCTTTTGATTGGTTTTTGGGTTTTGTCGTTTGTTTGTTTGTTTGTTTGTTTCTCATAGTGTTTTGTATGCCCTTCACTTACCCAGGCAGTGTTTTTCTGTTTAGTCTTAGCTGTTCTGGAACTTTGTAGACCAGGCTAGCCTCAAACTCAAAGATCTGCCTGTCTTTGCCTTCTGAGAGCTGGGATTAAAGGCACGTATCAGCACTGCCCAGCCTAAAGTTGTATCTTATGAAGGCATTTTTTTTTTTTTTAAATTAGTGCTCCCTTCTCTCCAATGACTCTAGTTTGTGTCAAGTTGACATAAAACTAACCAGCAGGGTAGATATTCCAAATTACTCCATTTGGCCCATAGGTGCTTTGGTTTCTTTTGCCTGCTACTGTTGTATGCACCTTCTCAACTGGTGATGATTGGGGTGACTACTGTTGCAGGCACACTGCCCCCATATCGCATCCATATTAACTTTTTCTAAAGTATAAGGTGTTTTTTCCTACTGTTTTGTTTTCCCTGACTACACTCAGGCATTTCCCCCGCCCCACCTCCAACCCCACTCCCACTCCTGTCCCCAGACACATTCTTTATCCTTCCCTGTTCCTGTTCAGCAGCAGAGGGTCTCACAATTTCTAAAATTTATCTTTATCTTCTCAATTATCTTTGTTTGTTTCCTTTCCTGACTCCCTTGGGACCTCATAGGATGAGAACTAGGACTTTCTTTTAATCTTTGAATTCTTATCATCAAAAAAATATATATTCTATATAGAAAGCAAACAGTATTAGCAATGACTCCATTAAAGAAATAAAAATCAAGGGTTTGAGTAAATATATTTTATCTCACAGCTAAATAATCAGATCTAGATAAGTAAGTTTAAGTGTAAAGAATGTGTTGTCTCAATAGCTCTATCTATATCGTCTCAGTTCATCCTCAGAACACATTTATTTTAAATAATGAATGAGTACTTTATGTGGTAAAAGTAAGCATGAGCAAATCTTTGTAGTGTATATAATTTGACTAGTGCACTTTTGCAGTACAAGGTTCTCATAGACTCTGTCTGTCTGTTGTGGTCCTATGCCAATGACAAAGTTGGCTCCTTAAGAATCAGCATTTTCTTACCATGAAGCCATCTAGTAGCTGGCACTGTCCTGGTAAGGACAGACAGCTGTGCTGGAAAGACCTCCTCTGTGTCACACAGTGACAGGTGATCTGGTCATGGACTTGTATGGAACACTGCAAACTACACAAAAATGACTCAGAGCAGAAGAGGGAATCCCTCACATGGCAGTGTGGTGGGAAAGGAAAATCAGGAATGGCAGGCTCCTTTTTGCCGTTTTTTTTCTTTTCTTTCTTTCTTTCTTTTTTTTATTAAACCACTAAAATTTATTTCAAAATATACAACTCAGTATTGACATTTTTAATTCATCAAAATAATTTATAATAGTTAAATAACACTTAAATATACACAATAGCTTCTGAAGGCTCCTTTTTTATTTATTTATAATTTATTTTCTTTATTTACATGTAAATTTCTCCTTTCCCAGTTTCCCCTCCAAAAAACAAACAAACAAACAAACAAGCAAAAACAAGAAGAACAAACCTCTGTTGCCCCCCCCCATGCCTGCCACCCCACCCTCTCCCACTTATTGGCCCTGGCATTCCCCTACACTGGGGCACAAAACCTTTTTATCATTGAACTTGAACAGGAAGGCCTCATTGAACTTGCTATGTAGAGCTGGCTGGCCTCAAGCTCAGAGGTTTTTGCCTGCCTCTACCTCCCAAGTGCTTCTTTTCTTTCTTCTTTTTTCCTTAGTTGTTGGTTTTTGTGGGTTTGTTTTGTTTTGTTTTGTTTTGTGGATTTTTGGGGGTTTTTTTTTGCTATTTGTTTTATTTTATTTTTCTTTTTTGAGTCAGAATCTCACTAGGTAGCCCTGGTCTGGACCTCAGAGAGCTGCTTGTCTCTTTCTCCAGAAAACTGGGTTTAAAGGCATATATGACCATGGCCCATAAGCGAATAGTTCTCAGTTACTTGCTTCTTCCTTTGACATGAAATAGGTTGTGGTGTTAAATCAAGGTACATCAGTTAAAATCATAGAAGTTGGTAAATGAAGTAAGGAGTCAATAAAGAGAGATCAGTTTTTGAGTTAACATTTTCCTTCTTAAACAAATGCTTCCTGTGGAAGACGTCAATTGGGGGAGGGTTGAAGACATGTTCTGAAGTTTTGTGACTATAAGGGCTTCTGTAGATCAAGGGAAGTGGCCAGGGTTATGAAACAATTCAACTTAAAAAAATTGATTGATTGATTGATTGATTGATTGATTTAGTGTATATTGGTGGTGTCATGGTGCATAAGTAGAAATCAAAGAACAAGTTACAGGAGTTTGTTCTACCCACCATCTTGATCCGAGGACTCCACCCCAGGCGGTCAGGTGTGATGACCAGCACCTGTACTGGGAGCCATCTCATCAGTTTATGAAGTCCTGCTTCTCCTTTTGATTGGATAAGAGAAACTGAAGTTGACCTCATAGGGAGGAAACAAGAAGGGAAAAACTAGTGAAGAGGTGTGGCCAATGGTTCATGTTTTTTTTTTTTTTTTTTCCTGTCTAAGAACTCTTTCTTAGTAGATTCTAGCTTAAAAAAAAATATGAGGTTGCTAGAGGTGTTGAGGATATCAAAGTTATTTCTGTGTCCAGAATACTCATGCTTAAGTAAGTGTGTATCTGTGGAACCGATTTTCTAATCTTATTTTTTTTTTTTATCTTTTGCATATCCAAACAGTTGAGGACACCAGGGGAACTCCTTGCACACACACACAAAAAAAAATCCTGACAGTTATTTGAGTACAAAGTTTACAGCTCTCTGGGTTCTCTCTCATTTCCAAGTTTATCATTAGAGCCTGTGTTAGTACTGGAAAATAGAAGTACTAAATGCTTTACTTGGCTGTTTTGAGATGAATTAATAACAAGTGTATTTGGTCAATTTTCTATCATTTGGGACCTGAGTTCTATTAGTCTGGATTCTGAGACCCAACTACTGAAAGGGAGAAATTAAAAGATTAAAAACTTTAAACTCAAAATTAGGCTGACTAAAAGAAGGAGTTACGTGCCTAAGAGTTCATTACTAGTAGGCCCACATAAGCCTGGGAACAGACAAACTAGCTGCGAGATATCAAAAGCTGGCAGGTCAAGAAGACCTATAATTATAAACATGGAAAGGAATGCAGGACATGCTTGGCAAGATCTGAGAAATGGACTGTCTGGTCCTTTAGATATGGTTTAAGGTCACAAGGAAAATTGTTGATTCATACCAGTCCCACCAACAGTAAAAAACACCAGAAAGCCACACATAGTTTTTCTGGGGATTTCCCGCTCTAGGCTGAATGTATTTTTAAACTAGCCAATTATGTGCAACCACATCAGCTTCTCCTGGACCCTTTTCCCTATAAAAATCCCTAGCTTTCGAGCCTCGTGGTCGTCCCATCTCCTGTGAGAGTTTGGGAATGATCCGGTGCTCTGTCATTAAAGCTGCCTCTTGCGCTTGCATCAAGCTGGTCTATCGTGTCTCTTTGAGCGTTCACTATCTCGGGACTTGAGTGAGGGTCTCCCTGTGGGGGCCTTTCACTACATGTCTAAATAGGAGCTCCTCCATGTATGAAGTATGAGACATTATTCCTCCTGAAGTTTAGAAGCATTAACCTCACCAACCTCTCAGGGTGTTTTCAGAGTTAGATGATAAATTTCAGTCAGGAACAGCTCAGCAAGTGGCCTTGTTGAATGGGTAGAATTTTTGCCTAGCATGCATGAAGCCTTGGGTTTGATATCCAGCACCATACCATAGAGATGTAGTATGATGGCACATGCCTGTAATCCACGCTCTAGAGAAGTAATGGAAGGAGTCTTACAGTTGATAGTCATCCATCCATGGCCATATTGTGAGCTCAAGGCTAGCCAGTGCTACTCAACACCCTGTATCAAAGAACAAACTCACAAACAAAAACTTTAAACTAATAGAGGTTATTAAACTTTTTAATTATTATATGAATAATTATGTGTAAATATATATATACATATATATATATATATGCACATACATATATTGGATAATGTCTTCCTCATGTAGGCAGAAAATAGAGTTTTACTTTCTAAAGGAAGAAGGGGAGTGAGGACTCAGAAGTTTTGAGCACCATCTTTCTGTCACAACTTTCATTCTGAAATTTTGGATAGATGTCTAAAGTTAGTAACCTACCCATATTTGTCAAATCAGAGAGTCAGAAAGGAACTAGACATAGGTGGTCTTGGCAGTTATTTTCGGACTTAAAATTTTATTATTTTACATGAAAAGAACTGATTCAATGTAATTTGCATTGTTACTTATTAACAGTTGTGATTAAAATGTTGTTTGAGGAATTTTGATTGATTCAAAGGCAGTTTAGAGATTTATTTCATTCAAATATATAATTACCACACTGGTGGAGAGCCATGTAGAAGAAAAACTATGCATGAAATTAATTCAGCCACCATGTAATAACTAAATTATTCCTCATGCTCAGTGCTATGTTCCTGTTCCATAAATATTATGTGAACGACCTGCTAGATAGCTCAAATGGGTTTGATTGACCACTTAATCATAATGAAATACTCTATAGTAGTTGAATGGGGTGCAGCTTTGTTTTGGCAGGAAGAAGAGGTCTATTTGCCAATCAAATTGGCTTCTGTTTTATTACTTAACTTATTTTTAAGAGATCTCATTATTCAGGTGGACAAGAAATAACATTTTTTCTTATAGTCAATCTAATGTTGACAGCATGTGCTGATTATGCTTGTCAAATGGACAAATGGATTCAATTGGGGCTGTCACTACCTAGAAAAGTAGACAGTTCTCAGAGTTAGGTTTAGGTGAGATTTTGAGCTACTATTCAACAGCCTACACCTATCACCAAAGCATGAATTGGTCCAGTTCAAATGACTTACAGGATCCTAATTGCAGTTTTTGCACATACCAGAGGAAATAGCCTCTTTAGATGTTGAGAAACCAAGTATCTGGTTTCTGCTGAGTCTTTGCTGTTTTCCTGTACCCTCATCTCCCTCTGGGCTCCCTTTGGTTCCCCATCCTTATGATTCCAGTTAAATAAACTGTACACATAGAATGTGGTGAAGAAAATAGAATTTATTACAGAATAATATGAGGTTCTCTCACAGATGAGAATGGACAATGACAATAAAAATCGTTGTGAAGGAAAAACTCTCATGGGGTGAGAGTGGATTGTTGTGCTGAGCTGCCTGTTTAAGTAGGTCTTAAACTCTTAACAGTTCTATAGCAGCCAGCTTCTAGGAGGACATTTTTCTGGTCAGTTGTCTGACAGCCCCACTCAGATTAACTATTTTTATTACTACTTTTATTTTATTTATTTTTTTACAATCCAGTTATTGCTCCCCCTCCCAGTACTCCCTCCCACAGTTCCTCATCCCATTCTTCCTCCACCTTGTCTCCAACAGGATGCCCCACCACCACCAGACCTCCCACTTCCTGGAGCTTCTTAAGAGAGCAGAGAGTGCCAGTGCTTTCTTCTGCAGGGTGGAGAGAGCACTTCTAGACTTAGGAATTAAACAGAATCACAAGTTTAAGAAAGTTGAAACAAGGTTCCCAAGCCTCTTACCAAGTTACAATCAGCAAAGAATTGCTGGAAAGAGGAGAAGCTCAAACCAGCCAAGCTGTTGGAAGATACTTAAACTAGACCTTGAGCTGCCTAAAAGTGCCCGCAGGAATGCAGCCTTTATGGATTCTGAATAGTGCTGTAATGTCTAGTCAGCAAGCTTTGACTAGACAGTCAGTCATCTTAAGACCTTTGAGACCACTGAGAATATTCTGGCTCCAAGAGTCAGAGCTAGGACTCAGACCTCATTCTTCTGAGCAGTAATCAAAGTCCTGCAGTTTTAATTCCTGCTTTTACAAGATGCTGATTATAGGGGAAGACTCCAAACTCAATGATCTTGAAACCTTTTAATAAATGATTATCTAGTTAGAGTTCCCAATGAAATACCAGATTCCTCAAGTCCATCGTCTGCTTTCCAAATCCATCACTTTCCTGGCTTCGAGGAATCCCAAAGAATAATTAAAATTATCCCCTGCTACCCTTACAGAGAATCTTGATGTTAAGCTGGAGAAGCCCTTTTGTGAATTTTGGTTTTGAAAAACCAACTAAATGACATTGAAGGTCCTCCACATTTTACCTACCCATCTGCAGCTGGTCCCAAGGCAAAGGAACATTCCATCTTCCTAAATAATAAGAGAGAAGTTTGAAAGACAAGACCAAACAAACGTTTACAACACAACTGTCACCACCTCCATAGCTGGAGGTAACACTCGATCAAGGTATTCCTTAAAACTGTCTGTCTTGCTTTCATCTTTTTAAAATTATTTTGGCTAGGGACCGTGAAAATGCCTGGAGACAAAGATCTAAATTTACACATCCATATTAATCTTATTTTAATATTCAGTTATTTTGTTTAGATATTAATTCATCAGGCAAGCACTATATGACAATTACTAAATATGATATTTTTTGAGAGATGGTCCTTCAATAGAGCTACTAATACTATATGCAAAGAGATAAATGGATAACAGAAATGCTAAGTAAGTATACAACATTGAAATTATTACTGGGCAAAACCAGGACTGGGTTTTTCAGGTCCTTGCTCAACATTCGCTGCTGTTTTTCATCTTGCCGCAAGGGCTTATGGCTCTGTTGCAGGAGAAATCGAATGAGCTAAGCTGTCAGGATACAAGCAACTAAATTTTACTTGACTGGAAATAATGGGAAACGCTATTTCTTAGACACTGAGAGACAGCAAGGAGAGAAGAGCCAACCAAAGGCAATCAACAGATAGACCAGGATGCGAGGCTCTCTTCTTCACAGCTGTTTTTGTCATCTTCTCACTCCCTGCGGGTTACCTGTTTATGGGTTCGTTTTGCTGCTATTAGTTTCTGTTGTGTAACACCTTGAAGGTCCAAACTTTAGAGAAAAGCATAAGGAAGGCTCATAAGCAACTAATGTAACCTTTAACTCAAAGTTTATAGCATGAGAGACCCAAACCATAAGCTATCCATTGTGTCTCCAGGTTAAAGCATTGTGGATACAATTGATGTCTCAGACTTTCCCTGGAGCTTCCCATAGGAAATATATTGTGTTTGTCTTATTTCTGTCAGAAAATTCTTATTTGGCTTCAGAGAAGAAATATGCTAGATTCTAAGTATTACACAGACTCCCAAATATAGAATATAGTTCCAGATACTTAGAAAATATTTAATTTCATGTGGCATAAATTACTTCCCAAGAACAAGACATTCAAGTCTGATTAGACTGTGTTCTGACACCAGGGCAATTTTTTTTCTTAGATGATGAGAATATTTTTATTAACATAATAGATCAACATAATGCTAGAGACCATGGCAAACACAATTAGGCAAAAGTCCACAAGAAGAAGAAAAGGAGGACTAGAGTATAGAGTATAACTACAAAGAGTATCTACTACTCTTGCAGACGATTCAAATTTGGTTCCCAACACCCATGTCCAGGGCTTCGCAAACTCCAATACCTTCAGTTCCAGGGAATCCAAAGCCTTTTTCTGACCTCAGTAGGCACCTGCATACATGGGACATAATACAGACAAAGTCACAGGCACACACATACACATAAATAAAAATAATAAGAATAAATTTATAGGATGGGGCAAATTTTAAAAGTCCAAACAGCAGATATTGCTGTCTTCACCTAGATTTCATTTTTCCTAACCCACAGGTCACAAACAAAATTGTCTCACTAAAGCCTTCACAGGGCCTCCAAACCATACCTTCCTCTTGAATTAACAGGTAATTGGTGGCTAAAAGTGGGGAGGGGGAGGGACGATGACAAATGGGGAGGACCATCCTAAACACATCCATATCCGACCTTTTGTAAAGGACTTGATGGATGGAAGAACAGGTAATGATCACACAAGCCAAGATCACAGTAACATAGTGACAAGCCAAGGTACATATTAGCCACCAACACTGAACAGGGAGGAGATCTCCAGAGAGTGCATGGCCCTGTTGATCTTTGATTTCTGCTGAGTGAAATTGATTATGGACTTGTATTCTGCAGAAAAACTATGTTTTTGTGTTTGTGTGTTTGTGTATGTGTGTGTATGTGTGTGTGTATGTGTGTGTGTATGTGTGTGTGTATGTGTGTGTATGTGTGTGTGTGTGTGTGTGTGAGAGAGAGAGAGAGAGAGAGAGACAGAGACAGAGACAAAGAGACAGAGAGACAGAGAGACTGAGAATGAATATATATATATATATATATTAATTGAGTCATCGTCCGGCTGGAGGCCTCTGACTTCTGCTACACCATCAATACTGGATCCTCACTGGGACTCTTGTTGTTGTCCTGTGTCATGGAGATCCTGCAGCTTTGGTTCTGCAGGACTGGCCTCTTCATTTGCTCAGCAGTTCACAGATGGGCTAGATTGTTACCCTAGCCCTTGCCCCCCCCCCCCCCCACCGAGTTGGGCCTTGGGGATGGGGATAAGAAGGTGTGGAATCAATGACACAGATCGCAGAAGCCACATGAGAAGCAGAAGCAGACTTATGTATTGTTACAGTTAGTGGAGTGTGCCTTTATACCGTCTGCCCACATACCCAGTCACTAACTGCTTGTCCTGCACAGCTGGCACCAGGCAATTGGCTGCCCAGGTCATGGGCTCTGTCTTTGCTCATCTTCAGGTGTAAGGCAGGTTCCAGGGTTAGTGAAAGGGGAAGCACCTGCTGCTCATGCGTGGCCCGTTGTGGTCCGCTAATCAGAACATGCTGATCCACTCCTCCTACACTAGTTTTTGGAGTGGGCCAACTCTAAGCCCTGGATCTGGACCTGGTTGGTAGCCGAGATGAACAGACCACCAGCATTGTCCAGCTCTCCTGCTTGCAGGAGTCATGGCAGCCAAGGGGCAGAGTTAGCCACATCACCAGGATCAGCTCTAGTACCCAGGCAAGGTACCGGGAGCAGCTCTCCTTTCCAGCGCTCAGGCCATCAGGGCTAGCAGTTCTCCAGCTCTGCCCCTTTGAGGGTCATTGCCAGCTCTCCTGAAAGCTACCACCAGAGAAGGGTAGGGCCAGCTCAGCAAAGCCCTGGGACATCAACATGGCCCCAGGTGGCAGCCCAGAATCTCCATATGGCTTTTGGTAGTAACATGGGCCATGGACATCCACACAGGACCCTGCTGCTGCAGGACCATGCCAGATATGATGGCATGGGCCAGATATCACATGGCCTCAGCTGGCAGGCTACTTATATCAGGCTGTTCATCACTGCCCTCGTAACTCCACTTTTGCCTCTCTTCTTAGTGCACAAACTGCTCTTCTTTGGCTCCCATCACTCCACCACATACTTGCTCCCTATAGTGGTTCCTTCATGACAGAAGATAGGCCTCTCTGACCAAATTCTTTTACAATTAGATTGTGCTGACCCTTAGCTTCTACCCTTCTAGCCCACCTTTCTGTAAATAAAACACTGAATCATTGGCCCAAGTAGAAATCTAGTTATATGATTTTTGCACCACCCATCTGTTTACTTCATGTTGGATGAAGGATGGTGTTGGAAATTCCTTGTGTAGGCACTTGATTGAGGTGAGGCCCTTTTAGTAGATTAGATCCCAGGTAGTGGGGAAATGTATTAGCATGGCCATTCATGCATTACTTTCTTTGCTGTAGAAAAATGCAAAGCAGTTTTGTGTGTTCAGTGGTTTTACTTCTACCATTTTAACAGGGAGGGGCTTTGTGTTTTCCAATCTCAGAGGTTTTTGCACCCAGCCATCTTCTTAGGTGTTATGAAAGTCTACATTAATCTTACGTCTGTGATAGGGTAAACGAAGGTTTTTTCCCTTAGTCTAACATAATATCAGAAAAAATGGATTGTGTTTGTGGCTAAGCATGGAAGAGTGTCTGAAGACCATGAATGATTTCACAGGGAGTTGGAGAGACAGCAAGATATCTAGGGAATATGAACATACACAAGGCTCAGGGTGGCTGGGCATTGGCTTGATCCCTGGCATTGTCTCCACTGTCAGATAACAGTATAGAATTAGGGGAACCATAGAATACTGGATATTAAAGATCTGTATAATTTTAAGTAATGAGCCCGCAAGACCTTACGTGTGGATTACTACAGGGCTTTTGTTCATATGCAAGGGTTATAACTACAA
>JADRCD010218421.1:0-12659 GCA_019843815.1 Montemys delectorum | reverse complement strand
ATCCTCCCAATCAGTTCCATTTGAAGTTCCCTGGTCACTAACAAAACAGAAATGTTTACGTTAATAGGCATCGAGGTGCTTGTTTAACACTCTTATCCACATGTTTATTGCTATGTCTGTCTTTATGTTGCTTCAAAGAACTTCACAGTTTATTCTGAGTGTAAAACTCATCAAAACTGTGTGTGTTACAAATATGCCCACCCACTCTGTGACTTGACTTCCGTTGTTTTGTAGTACCACTGGCTGTGTTACTTTCCTTACCGTGACAAAATACCTGACAGAAGCAACATACGTAAGGAGAGAAGAGTTTGCTTGGACTCCTGGTTGACTTAAAAAGGTTATAGACCATGATGGTAGTGACATCATTGTGGGACAAGCGTGAGGAAGGGGGTGACTTCATTGTGGGAGGAGTGTGAGGCTGGGGGTCACATTGCAGCTGCAGTCAGGAGGCAGAGGAAGATGAACACTGGTGCTCAGCACATTTCTCCTTTTTATTCAGTCCAGCATCCTAGTCCACAGAATGGTACCACTCCCATTCAGAGTCTTCCCTTCTCATTTAAGCCTCCCTGGACATACTGCCACACACAGGTCCAGATGTGTGATTCCTGGGTGACTGTAATGCCCATCAAGTTGACAGCAAAGATTAACCATCACATCGTCTAAGCATCGTAATTTAATTTAGTGGTTAAAATATCATTTGTGTACTTGGTAGTTGGTGCTTTTGTATTATCATAAAGAAAATGTTTCTTTGGAATTTGATGTATTTTTATTCTTTTAACCTAATATTCAATGGAGAATTTTTAAAGGGATATGGAAATAGAATTGGTTATCAAATTACATTGTTTATCTGGATTTGTTTGTGTGTGTGTGTGTGTGTGTGTGTGTGTGTGTGGTGTGTGTGTGTGTGTGTGATGTTTGTTTTGTTGTTTTTTGATATTAGAAAAGAAAAGAAAAGAAAAAAACCATGTTTCTCAAGACTCTAAGTCCTCCTTAGAAGTAGTTCTCTCTATGGTAACATTTTTAAAAAGATTTCTAACTCTTTATTTCTACCTTCCTCCCACACGACCGTGAGCGTGCGTGCGTGTGTGCATGCGTGTGTGCATGCATGTGTGCGTGCATACGTGTGTGTGTGTGTGTGTGTGTGTGAGAGAGAGAGAGAGAGAGAGAGAGAGAGAGAGAGAGAGAGAGAGAGAGAGGGAGGGAGGAAGGGAGGGAGAATGGGTATGTGCGCATGAGTATAGACCCCACAAAAGTCAGAAGGGGGACATCTGCTCCCTTGGAGCTGGAGTTACAAGTAGTTGTAAGCCACCTCATGAGAGTGTCAGGACTTGAACCCTGGTCCTCTGCAAAGGCAATACACACTTTTAACTGTTGAAATGTTTCTCCAGCCCCCACAGCAACATTTTAATGTAAAACTTGCTTTCCACATTTTTTGCTGAAAATGCAAGCTTACTTATGTCATCCTGATGTTTACAGTTCTGTCCTTCATGTATTCAGGAAAGTGAGATGGGAAATGAGGATCATTAGAATCATTCCCTATGATTTGCCAAAGATAGTTCTGCCCCAGGACACTATGTGACTGTCAAGTAATACACGAAAGTGAATAATTACCTCCAGTGATTGATAATATTTTTGCAATAACTGACACTCTGCTAAGCACTCAGTTGGTTCTAACTGGTTCCGCTATGTAGCCCTGACAAAGAGTCTCCTGTTCTTGTCTGGCCACACTTCACAAAATCACTGAGCTCTGATAGCCTTTGAGAGATCCTGTCAGACGTCTACCTTCTATGATGTCCAAAAAAACATCATTTTTTTCCTGTATCTCTAGGTGTAGAAGTTTTCCCACTGTCCCTAAAAAGAATTTAGCTGGGTGATAAGATTTTTCTTAATTATATTTTTTCCTGGCAGTCCTGAGGACTGAACAGAGGGCCTTTTACATGCTAAGCAGGAACACCATGACTGAACTACAGACCCAGCCTTTATATTACATATTGTTAATTTTTTTGTTTCATATTTTATAATATAATTTTATTTTAAAAATAAAAGTCTATATGTTATTTGGGTAAATGCAGTTGCCTATTTTAACTTACATCCTAAGTGATGTAAACAAATTACCCATGCCTCATATTTAGGAATTGTGATCTATGTACATATATTTCTCTTAAACCCCTATTTTAATTAATTTTAAGTCAATATAGAAGCATATAAAATAATGGGTTTCATGGTGACATTTTCATACATGTACCCTTATATTTTTTTTAACTTTTTCCCTTTGACTCCTTTCTCCTTTCCTGGCCAAAACAATGCCCTTTCTGTCTCCATGTCACGTATATTAATCCATCTTGGCTTGAACTATGTCTTTTCAAAGTGGGACTATATCCTGGGACTGGAAAGATGGCTCAGTAGTTAAGAGTACTTGCTACTATTGCAGAGGACCTGGGTTGGCTCCCAAAACCCACATGGAGGCTTAGAGTACTCCATAACTCCAGTTCCAGGGAATCCAACCCCTCTTCTGGCCTCCTCAGGCACAAAGCACGTATACAGTGCACTTACAGGCAAAACTTTCAGACGCATTAAAATTAAAAACAAATGAAAAAACTAACAAAGTGGTAGTGGATGCAGTAACCAGAAGTAAGCTATTAAAATATCTATCATCACATTCTATCCATCGACTTCTAACTCTTAAATTAGGAGATCTCCTGCTGTTGGGTAACAGACCTTGGAGATAAAACCTTCCATCTCGAAGCGAAACTCAGCAAAATATAGAATGTTGGAAAGAAGGTAAAACAACAGGATGTTCTAAGAGGAAATGAAACACCCACCCTGCAGAGAAGTTCCTTAAGCTCAGGAAGTGAACAACACACCTTCAGGAAGTCCCTGAAACAGACCAGATTCCCTAAGAGTCTCCTTCCTCGAGCATAGATAAGCAGTAAAGACTGCTGAGAGACTCTTAGACAACCCTGACTACAAGGAAGAGACACAGACAAGATTTGCTGTCTGCAAGAAGATCAGACCCCTCAGCTGCCTCAGCTGCCGGAAGGAGACACCCTTTAACCTGTTGAATTACCTGCATGCTGTGCAGTGTGTTTCAGGTTTCCAGCTTTTATGTGCTGTCACCCATGCTGGGGTAGAATGTAATGGTGCAGCTGTCTTTGGGTCTTTTTTGCTTCTGTAAATTACCCCTTATCCATATTAATGTAAACAACCCCAATAATCATCACTGGGTCACCAAGTTGGACTTGGTGATGTCCTTACTTTGACCAGTCACCAGTTCGCTGAGGTGAGTAGACATTTGTTCACACCTCCTTGAGAATAATGTCATACAAATATGTTTATGAAAATTCTACAAATACAAGAAAAAAATTTTCATATCTTTCCCTATTCTTGAATTTTGGCTATGCTTTTCCTTGGCCTTTCTAAACTCAGTGTTTTCCTTTACACTAGGTTTAGAAACCTACATTGTGAATGTGTGTGTGTGACCTGTTTCCAAGTTCCCTGTATCAGTGCAAGCCTGTTGTCCATCTTCCCGTTTCCACATTTCTCCTCTAGATCAGTGGTTCTTAGCCTTCCTAAGGCTGCACCCCTTCCATACAGTTCCTCATGTGGTGGTGACCCTAACCATAAAATTATTTGTGTCACTACTTCATGACTGTAAGTTTGCTATTGTTATGAATTTTAATATAAATGAATGATATGCAGGATACTTAATATGGAGCCCTTGTGAAAAAGGTTACTCCCTCAGATTGAAAACCTCTGCTCTAGAATATGACTCTACAGATTTCTGACTAGAGCCCAGGGACAACCAAGCTACATGGCCAATGAACTAACTAATCTTTCCCAGCACCAAAAACATATTCATCCAGATAATAAGTTACAGCTGATTTTAAATATTTGACCAACTTCTAAAATTTTTTGATGTCCATAAATTCTAAGACATTTTCAACCTCTTCATTCTCCTTTTTGAGATATATGACAGTTGGCTCTGTAAATCATAAAATAATCAGGAAAAAAATCTCTATGACATGAGACCCCAATCAGAAGCTTTAAGGACAGCTCGGAGAGTCCTTTGGGGTTTTACAATGTTTGTAGTTGAGTATGCTACTAAATCTGGTTTGGAGGATTGAGTATTAAGGAACAGAAGTTCATCAATACTAGATCAAATAGCAATATCAGTTTGTCAAAAATGAAGACAGTCATAGCCTCCACATGCAGTCATATTTTACTTAGTTTCAAATCTATTCGGAATTTGAGTAGGAAATAGAGTCCCTGTTTAAGATCCCTTGAGATTGATCAATCTCTCTCTCTCCCTCTCCCTCTCCCCTCCTCCTCCCTTCCCCTCTCTCTTCCCCTTTTCTCTCTCTCTCCCTCCCTCCTCACTCCCCACCTCCCTCTCACATGTACAATGTGGTAGTTGTTCCCAGTGTATAAAGAGCAGAAGTCAACATCAATGTGTTCCTCAGTAGCGCCCCACCCTGTTTTTGAGACGGTGTCCTTCACTGGACCTGGAACTCACCAACTAGACTAGACTAGCCTACCGATGAACTCCAATGATCCACTTCTATCTGTACCCACCACCCACCACCATACCCAGACTTTATATGGGAGCCTAAGTCCTCAGGCCCAGTTATCTCCTGAGCTGTCTCCCCAGCCCCACATTTTTTAACATCTTTAATAGCCTTCTTTGGTCTGATGTCCTATGGCTCTAAGAATATCTGCTATAGGACTTACTATGGTCTGTACCGCACACAAGCTCATTTTCATTCTTGTATTGAACATGTAAAGACTTCTTTGCTTTTAAGAATTTGAAGAAAAAAAAAAAACAACTCACCCAAATTGTAACAAGGAAGCAATCATTTCTTCAGCAGGACATCTCTGACGATCCTCCTTAAACTGGCCTTCTTCCTCCAGGAACTGTCCATCACATAACCAGATCTAATTTTTCTTTTCTGCTGTGTTTTTGTTGGTCTTTCATCTCTTCACCCATGAGAATAGCAAGAGAACAGACACTTCTTCAATCTCATGCTCTTCTGGGTATTTGCAGTTGAGAAAATTGAGAAACAATCCACATCTAATAGATATTGTTGATTGGAAGAAAGCAACAAAATGAAGTATCAGTTGCATAGCTACTGAGCAATTGTTGTGTGCCAAGAACTTTAGAGATTTTTGTGGCCTTTTTAAGAGCTTTATTGAAGTACAATTTATATACATAAAACTTACCCCTTTAAAATATATACCATTTTTCTAATATATTTAAAATTGTATAATAGTGAATGTAACCTAATTTTAGAATTCTTTCAAAGACTTTCTTTTGTTTCTAATTTGGGGATTTGTGTGTGTGTGTGTGTGTGTGTGTGTGTGTGTGTGCATGTGTGGACTCTGTCACTCTTTGGAAGAACATCAGAAAAGCACTATTTACACCCTCACAGAGTATGCCAGCCACAGAGTTGAGGAGAATGATGAAAAACTATGACATGTTGTTGAGGAAATAAACTGCCTATGTTACACATAAAGGGGGAATCAAACCACTGATTTTATGATTATCAACTGACCTCCTTACCCACTCATAGACACAGTTCATTATGTGTGTGTGTGTGTGTGTGTGTGTGTGTGTGTGTGTGCAAATGCTCACAGAAACAAGAAAAAAGCATCAGAACTCCTAAAACAGGAGTTACAGGTTCCCAACATGGGTGCTGGGAACCACGGTCCAGCCCTCTGCAAGAGCAGCAAGTGATCCCAACAACTGAACCATCATCTCTCCAGCTCCATTTGAGAATATTTATCTTCTCTAAGATGGCTTTTGGGTTCATTAGCATCTCTCCCCTATCCACTCTACTCTCTCCAGCTCTAGGCAACTGCTGATATGTTTCCTAACTCTACAGATCTGTCTTTTCTAGAGATTTTGTATATAAGATTATATACCATGCGATTCTTTCGTGACAGACTCCTTTAACTTATCATAATGACTTTTTAGGCTTAATTGAGTTGTAACATATATCCGTACTTTATTTATTTCAATGCTGAAACTCTCATCTCCTAGAAATGCCCAATTTTACTTATACCAACTTCAGTGAATGAGTTGTTTTCATTTTAGAGGGGAGCTAGGTAACAGTTTGTGTTGACAAGTATCTTCATTTCTCTATAATAGCCAGATACATGGGAGTCAAATTGTTGGGTCATATGGCAATTTTATTTTAAAGAATTGTGAAACTATTTTCTTAACCAAGAGTGTCAATCTATATTCCCACCAGCAATGTATGTTGGTCCATATTCTTGCCAACACATCTTTTTTTATTAGATATTTTCTTTATTTACATGTAAATTTTTCCTTTCCCAGGTTCCCCTCCAAAAAACAAACAAACCATCTTATAACTAGTCCTGAGGTATAACCCTTTGGGTTGACAGCGGTGAAGTAGTATGTCATTTGGCTTTCTCCATCAATGACATTGAGCATCTTTTCCTGGGACCATCAGCCCTTTGCACTTTCTTTGCAGAAATGCTTACTTACTTCTATAATGAATTTTCACAATTTTTATTTTTTAAATTTCAATTTAAAGATACTTATTTATTGAGGACATTCATTGACTAGGTTATGATTCTCAAATATCTTTGACATTATTCAATTCTCTTTCTTGATTGTGCCCTTGAAACACAAAAGTATCATTTTGAAGAGGTTCAACTTCTCTTGCCTATGCTCTTAGTATCATTATTAAGGTTATTGCTTAATCCAACGTCAGGAAGACTTCTAATTGTTTTTGTTCTAAGTATGTTATAGTTTCAGCCCCTACATTTAGTTTTAGGACCCATTTTACGGTTTGTGTATGGTATGAGGTAAGGACTCAAATTAATTATTTCACATATCAATATACAGTTGTCTAACCATTTATTGGATATAGTATCCTTTCTCCATTGAACTTTCTTGACTTCATCAAAAAATATCAAGGGGCCAGGAAGATGGCTTGGTGGATAAAGCACTTACTGTGTCAGCCTGAGGACTGGGTTCAGAGCCTCGGGACACACATAAAGATATAGGCGCAGACACCTTCCCACAATTCAAGTGCAAGGGAAGGGGAAATAAGACCACCCCCCCCCCAGAGCAAACTTGCTAGCCAGGCTAGCTGAAATAACCAGCTCTGAGCTCAGCAAGAGGCTCTGCCTCAAAGTGGAAAGCAATTGATTAAAATACAAAAGACATTAACCTCAGGCCTCCATACACATGTGTGCACACATACATATACATACACATATGTGTCCACACTCAGAGGAATGAACATATGTGCATGCACATGCACCACATATACACATGCAAAAAATAAAGTCATAAAAGATTTTAAAAAAAAACATTTTAGAAAATTTAAAACAATGGACTGTAGTCAGGCTTATTTTGGGTCTCTCTATTTCCTTCATTGTTCCAGGTGTCTGGGGTCCAAACGGTCACTTCGTGCTTCTGACTAAGCCCACACGTGGTAAGGTGGCGCTAGAACCCCTGCTTGCTCACTGGTAAGCTTTCAAGAAGATGTGTGACTTTTCCATCTTTGCTGGTTTTGGGTTTTGGGTTTTTGGTTTTGGGTTTTTTTTTTAAAGACCTTTTTAGCTTCCCTGTCTCCCCTACATTTCCATATGAATTTTAGGATTTCACAAAAGAAATCAACTGGAAGTTGGGTGGCCATTCTTCTTGAGATATGTGTGTGTGTGTGTGTGTGTGTGTGTGTGTGTGTGTGTGTGTGTGTGAGTAAGATATGGCTGGATCATCATTTTAATAATAGTAAATCTTCTAAGCAATAAACATGGATAAACCTTATATTTATCTAGATCCTCTTTAATTTCTTTTAGCAATATCTTATACATTTTATTTGATTTTTTTTATTGGTTTGTGACTTTGGAAAGAGTTGGTGCGTGTGTGTGTGTGTGTGTGTGTGTGTGTGTCCCTGTGTCCACACAACAAGTAATCAGACCCAGAACCTTACACATGCCAGCCAGGCACTGGTTATATTGACCTATATCCCCAATCCTGTAGTTCAAGCATAAATCTTTTACACTTTCTTTTTTTAAATTTATTCTGAAGTATTTATTCTTTTGACTTTATAATTGTATTTTATTGTAATAAATTTTTTCAATATATAGTACATGGTATTGCTACTGTTCAAATGTATAAATATGTGTCTTTCTCATAGACCTTACATTCTTCAACCTGGATGATTTTGTACACACCACTACTTGCTTTATAATTTTATCACTAGTCTTCACAAAAATGGAGCATAGACAACATTGCTCCAGCATTCTTACAGATGATGCCAGAAACAGAAAAGAAGGATTTTGAAATGTGCAGGAATGGAGAGAAAAATTTATAAGCAGAGAAGTAGTGGAGAAGAAACAGAAAACTCGGGTTCTGATCTAGCATGTATCCTTCGATAGCCTTTCTCTCCTCACCCTTAGCAGATTATTCCTAGCATCACCAAACAGCAAGTAGCAGTTTTACCTATTCTGGCATCGCATGTCATATCTGTCTGTTTTATTGTATTGATCGGCAAAATGCCTGTCATTCAAATAGTCCTAAAATTATTAAGTGCTCAATAAGGTCCTATACAATCAACTTTTCTTTCTTCCTCTCTTTCTTTATTTTAGTTTGTTTGTTTGTTTGTTTGTTTGTTTGTGTTTTAAGACAGAGTTTCTCTGTGTAGTCCTGGCTATTGTAGAACTCATTCTGTAGACCAGGTTGGCCTTAAACTCAGAGATCTGCCTGCCTCTGCCTCCTGAGTGCTGGGATTAAAGGCGTGTGCCACCACTGCATGGCAAAAGATTTGTAATTTGTTTGTTGTGGGGTTGGGGGGTATTTGTTTTGTTTTGTTTTGTTGCTTTTGCTTTTGCTATCTCACTATGTGGCTTTGACTGTCCTGGAACTCATTACACAGACCAGGCTAGCTTCAAACTCCCAGAGCTCCACCTGCCTCTGCCTCCCAAGTGCTGGGAATAAAGGCGTGTGTCACCATCCCCAGCTGCAACTCGCTTTTCAAAAACTACAGGGTAGGAATGTGGTTTCATAGGTAGAGGGATGGCTGCACAAACATGAAGCTCCTAGTTCAGATCTTTAGTCCAAAAATAAATAAATATGTAAATAAATAAATAAGCTTGAGGCATGACAGTACATGCCTGTATTGCAAGATGAAAGGCTTCCTGGCAAGTCAGTCTAGGCAACCAGTAATGTCTAGGTTTAGCAACTGATGTTGCTTCCAAAATTAAGGTAAGGAACAATAAAGGAAGACACTGGGCACAGATCTCTGGCCTGCCCATCTATGTGCATGGATGAATGTGCATGCCTTCACATATACACATGTATAAGAGTAAAAACTACTTTTATCATAAGGGAAAAAATTCTTTTAACTCTCTCTAAAAGGTCAACTCTAAAAGGTGCCTAATGTGAGGTGAAATGAAAGAAATTATTAAACATTTACATAGGTCTAACTTGTTTGTTTGTTTGTTTGTTTTGTTTTTGTTTTTCGAGACAGGGTTTCTCTGTATAGCCCTGGCTGTCCTGGAGCTCGCTTTGTAGACCAGGCTGGCCTCGAACTCAGAAATCCACTTGCCTCTGCCTCCCAAGTGCTAGGATTAAAGGCGTGCGCCATCACCACCCAGCTCTAACCTAATTCTTGTCTCTGGGGACAGCTGCACACTTGTGCATGCAGCCACTCACAGACACATAATGAAAAAAAAAAATTAAGAAGTAGGTTAGAAAATTTTTTTCATTATGTGTCTGTGAGTGGCTGTGTGCACAAGTGTGCAGCTGCCCCCAGAGACCAGAAGAGGGAGTCAGATCCCCTAGAGCTGGAGTTATAGGCAGGGGAGTGCTGCCTGCTGCTGCCTGCTGCCTGCTGCCTGTGCCCTGAACTGCACTCAGCATTTCTCCAGCCCTTCCTTCACTTTTATTCCATTCAGAATAAGTAGAGTTTTGCATATCAGAGGCTCTTGTCAGAACTGTGGGGTATTCTGGGGTATTCGTGGCATAAGAGAAACAAACACTGACAATTAATGAAACATCAGAGAATAGCATCCAGGATGAGAATTCAATAAAACTCTCGTTCTCATGGGTTTTATTTCAGGTATCTAGTTAGTCCCCGAGTTCAAAACTCTATAGTAGGGAGTTGTGCACGGTCTTAGTGACATCAAATCCAAGCAATATCATACTGAATTTCAACTGTCCCTTCAAGCAGCTTTAAGCCACAGTATGCTGGGGAAAATGGTATACGTCCACTCAGGATAACAAACAAATCCCCCTAGCTATATCCACTTCTCACCCCGTGCACTGACTTGAGTCCCTTGGAAAAGGGAAGCAAGGCTACATTACAATTTCAAAAATAGCCCGAGATTGAAAAATTAATGCATCAAAGAGCATGTTGTTTGGGCCTTTTGTCTAAAGGGCAAGTGCAGATAAATGGGAATTTGAAACTGCTGTGCCATATATAGGGATTTGTTTCCTGCACAAAACTCCAAAGAAAACAGGGCATTCAGATGGTAATGAAGAGAGGGCCTGGATGTAGATAATAGTGTGTTAAACTTGGATGGGCTAATTGTGCGTTTTCATGTGAATCAGCCTCCTGCTAAGACTCATTAGGAATGCACATTAAAGATATAGACAAGTGTGCCGCCTTTTAATCAAGTGTCTTATTTCTCACAACTATTAGGATTGTGAGCATTTCTGGTTAAGTGCAATTTTTGGCTGAAAACTTAATTGTGCAGCCTGGAAATCTAATTCTATTTCAAAGCTGCAGGAATATCACACCACACGAGGGTGAATGGGAGGAAACTGGAGACTGGGGGAGTGGGCTAGAATAGGAATTGATCAATTTCTTTCTTTTCTCTTAACTAAATAAGTCAAATTCTTACTTGGAATCCATACAAATCCCTTGGCAGATTATCAGTCTACAGATGGTGCCAGGGAAATGACGGCAGCGACCACAGCAGCAGTGCTAAGGAGACATGTAAGGGGACTCGATAGAAAGTGTGCAGAGCCCAGACCTCCAGCCATTGCCTCCAATGGAATGAACTCATATACAGAGTAATTGACATCTAGAACAGCAAAGAAAGACCCATATGATTCGGATCAAGGATACAGCAGGAGAGCCACACATAATTAAGAACATTTAGAAATTAAAATTGGAGAGATGGATCCATGGTTAGAGCATTTGCTGCTTTTGCAGAGGACAGGGGTACAATTGCCTGCACCCACATCAAGTGACTCATAACCACTCGTTACTCCAACTCCAGCTCCTGGGGATCCAACGCCCTCTTCTGGCCTCCAGGGGTACTCACACTCACATGCCTACATCCTCACAGAAACACCCATGCAAAAGTAAAACCAAGTAAATCTAAGTGGTTAAGCCTCTAAATTCTAAACTTTCTTGCAAAAGAATGATCTCTTTTCCCCCCTAATTTATATTATATACATTTCTAAGAGGCAAACACTTAAATTTGGCTGCATTTGATTCCACAGTATATTCAAAGGTAAATTTTTGTCAAAACTACCAAAAATGATCTATCTAAACACTTAAATCATATCTATGGGATTGTAGGATACTGGCACAGTTACTACACATCCTCATCTAACTCTCATTCCCAGTATCCTCTCTAGAGGAGATGATGGACCACAAGGAGGATACTACTGGTAAAGCGGTAAAGAGACATCAAGGCTGAAATCCTGCTTTCAAGAGAGGAAATCAAGACAGGCTTCCTTTTCAGGGACCCTAGAAGTAAACTATATGGATTGTGTGTCTGCCATCTGGAGCAGCGTTCATGAACAGAGCGGAGCGACCAAGGCAACAGAGCCATCACAGAGGGACATCCCATGTCAATCTACTTGTTATGGCCTTTAGGTCAACTTTGTCTCCCAAGACTCTGGCAATAGACCTTGCACACAGCTAGCAGCTAGTAAGGGGGTCTGCTAAATGCAGAGTAATAGACGAACAAACGAGAAATAAGACAATCGCCCCAACTTAGAGGGTTCCAAGCCAAGAGAAAAGGCCAACAAATCCAAACATATCAATTCAGTTAACTACTGCCCACCATACAAGAAAATACAGATTCCAGGTGTCTGAACCCAATTAAATCCCCTAGTCCTAACATGAGTTTTATAGATTTTAGTTTAGGTTTCTTGAAGAATTCTTTTTTTTTTTTTTCAAATGAGATGTACTAAAAAGGAGCTTAGCTATGTTTCTAAGTCTGTGGGTCTTCATCTTACATCACTCAGAACTATGAAAATGGGACTGGAGAGGTGGCTCAGCGATGAAGAGCACTTCCAGAGGACCCAAGTTCAGCATTCACTTAGGCAGCTCACAACCATCTGTAGCTCCAACTCTGATGTTCTCTTCTGGCCTCGGTGGGCACTGCCATTCATGTGTCACACACACACGCACACACACACAAATAATAATAATTTTTTTAAAAAATTAAGAACTACAAACATGAACGTGACAGCCTATTTCCCACACCTGGTCCATCATCTGGCTCCTTTTCATGTTGCCTACCACATTTTTGGAACTTTTACAACTATTTTTCTTGATTCTCTCCAAAATCATATTCAGTTAGTACTCATGGTTCACACTGAGTTCTGCTCTGTAAAGGCAAGGTGAGGCGTCTCCTTTGATTACTCCATAACACCACTTAAAGCA
>JADRCD010218420.1:0-15427 GCA_019843815.1 Montemys delectorum | reverse complement strand
TTTTTTTTATATTGCTGTGAAAAGACATTATGGCCATGGCAAATTATGAAAGCTAGTGTTTATTTTGTGCTTACAGTTTTGGAATCCATGACATAGTGGGGTAGCTTGCCAGCAAGTGGATAGGAAAACATGATACTGGAACAGTAGCTGATAGCTAACATCTTGAGACATGGCCAGAAGGCAGAGAGGAGGATGGCAAAATGGCATGTTTTGAAACCTCAAAGCTTGCCCCCAATGACAAACCTTTTCCAATAAGGACATGCCTCCTAATCCTTCCCAAACAGTTCCACGAACTAGAAACCAAGTATTCAAACATATGAGCATGTGAGCCATTCTAAATCCAACTACCACACGTGGCAAGTACTTTACCCACTGAACCATCTCCCTGACCCCTTCACTGAAATCTCTTTGAACCCACATACCTACCCAATATAGTACAGGACACTGCAGCAGATCCAGATGTCTCTCTGATGCAAGAAGTGGCTTCTGCTTTCCAAAAGTCAATAAACTAAATGAATGAACAGAAGCAAATTTGGAAAGAAGCCAATGACACTACAATGCTACCAGTGATGAACTTGAGAGGAAGGGCAGCTATGTAAAACTACATACGTATTCATGGATTCATATGAAGAATCCAAAGATAAGAATATTTAGTATGAACAAAATTCTTCTAAAACTGGACCACACTAAGAACTCTGGTGGCCTCCTAACAGCAAGACTCAATAGCAAGATTCCCAGAAAAGAAACCAGGGTCCTTTTGACCTCTACATAGTGACAAACCATTAATAAATACAACCCAACCCAACACACACACACACACACACACACACACACACCATGAGCATCAGCATCAAGGTAAAGTCAAAATAAAAATGAAGCTAGGGAGCCAGGTGTGTTAGCACACACTTTTAATCCCAGCACTTGGGAGGCAGAAGCAGATGGATCTCTGTGAGTTTGAGGCCAGCCTGGACTACAAAGCAAGTTCCAGGACAACCATGGCTGCTACACAGAGAAACCCTGTCTTATAAAAGGCATTTTTTAAAAATGAAGCTGGTGTGTAGTTCAATTGCACACATTTGCCTAATTGTTTGCATAGCCCTTGATTAAGGTCCAGTACACAGAGAGAGAGAGAAAGACGGAGACAGGAAGACACAGAGAGAGACAGAGAGGGGGGGGAGAGAGAAAGGTAAAATAGAAACAAATGTTTGCCACTCATGCAAAAGCTACACAGCTTTCTGATAAAGAGCTACTTTTATTAGATATTTTATTTATTTACATGTCATATGACTTCTCCTTTCCCAGTTTCCCCTCCACAAAAACAAACAAATAAACAAAAACATATTGGCCCTGGCATTCCCCTACACTGGGGAATGGAACCGATAAAGAGCTACTTTAAAAAAAAAAAAAAAAAACTTAATAGAAACGAGTCCAAAAGAAAAGCAAAGACAAGACAGATCACATGAGCACATATACATGTGCAAAGACAAATGAGCTATGAAAAGGTTCAACTTCACAACAGCTACACTATTACAACTACCACATATAATGTTCTCATCTCTTACATGGGCAAAGTCTGTAAGTTTCACAGCACACTACATGGGAGATTTTAACAGCCTACATTATTCGCCAACATTCCTGCAAGTCAGAGAGAGAATTTGGCAATATACAGTAAAATTATAAAGTTTTATGTTCCTTGATTTAATAATCATTCTTTTGTAAACATTACAGGAAATTTTAAACCTTAAATATTTTAAAATGTTAAATGCCCTATTTCCTTAGATTAATAATTCAAGGACAGGGAAATTAATTTTTCCGCATATTACAAGTGCATAAGAAAATCTTGTAAAAATCACTAGTGTTCCCAAAACCAGGCCTGCTAAGTATCTAAGTATTATCTTACTTAACTCTAGTGAGTATATTCCAAGGTCTGTAGGTTGTTTTTTTCAGTTTTGGAGACAGAACTTGAAGACCAGAGACATTAAAATGATAACCAAGGTATCTCTGCTATGAATGGCAGAGTCACACTCATCTGCTCATGAACTCTCTTAACCAGTATTGCAAGCACTCGGAACACCAGCTATCCCCCACCTCACAGAGCTAAGATCTTAATGAGCTGCAAATGTGAAAGCATTACCAAAAAAAAAAAAAAAAAGAAAGAAAGAAAAGAAAAAAAAAGAAAGCCTCGTGTAAATTGTGGAGTTAATAGTATGTCCCCAGCATGTGAGTTCATAGGTGATGAAAAGGTGCAGATAACTCATGAACTAGGATGGTTGTCCACATCTGAAACTCATCACTGAGAATAGATAAAACAAAAAGTTTCCTTTCAGAGAGCTTCCATACAACAGTTCTGTCTGTCTGAACACACCATCCCTGACTGGAGATTAAATAAACAAATTAGCCATAATACCTTCACTGCATGGGAAGTAGAGTTGGCCATATCCAAAGACCACCATTACTTTTATCTAACACGCCCAATTCACTTTGTGCTGGTAACTTTGGAGGACAGCCATCAATCACTGCTGAAGGAAGCCCCTGGGTCCTCCTGATTTCTTCCCAGTCAGAGGGGAACTAACGCACAAGTGAGGAATAATAGCCTTGCCAAGCGCAAGAGCACAGCAATTCAGCTCAGTGGTGAGCTGCTGTGACTAAAGAGCATTTAACTACTTTAGCAGCCATGGTAATCAGTAAGTGACACAAAGGGAGCTTTGAGCACACAAGAATTAAACACTGTTCAGGGAACTTCCATGAGCTCTAGACAGATAATAACTTGCCATTTTCCTAGGACACAGTTTTGAATTATTCTGTAACACGGATGTGCACGAACAATTGAACTATCTGGTGAGGGAGCCTCACATATTACCCAGTGTTTGAGAACTCGCAGAGAAACTGCGTCACTCTAATAATGGCCATATGCCCTCTTAGGGGTAATGGTGTCAAGGCGGTCACTTAGGTTTTCTACAATCGAGTAAGAGAAGATTACTGGTCAATGCAGAAGTGAGCCAAGGCTTCAGGCCTCCCCTCTGTGAGTAGGTTTTGGTTGATCGTGTCTTAGGGAATATTAGAAGGCCTTGTCTGGATCAGAACCCTGCAGCTGTGACATGGACAAATAAGAAGGTATTGAGAACACGCAGTTGGGTGGAATCCATTTATTATACTGCGTTTATTACTCACATTTAAATTACATTTTATTGACGCCACCAGCACAAATATGGACAGTAGAGGTCAACTTACAAGAGCCACTCTCTTCTCTTCTTCCCCTATGTAGTTCCCAGGGATCGATCTCATGTCGTAGCAGCACACACCCCGACCGGCTGAGCCATCTTGTTGGCCTTCTAATAGACTTTTGTATTCAGTTCATTGCTTTCACTCTCCACCTTCACTACAGTCTACTCTCTGTGAGAACAAGGATTATGTTGTTCAGGGCTGGGTCCCCGCCCGGTAGCTATGCTAAGGATAAGCCTATGGTGCATAAGTGATTGACAAATTAAATGAATATGTCTCCAGCCTCTGGTGGCATAAAGAGGTTGTACACATAAAGAGGTTGTACACATTTGACTTTAAACTACAGTGCGTACAAAAGTTAAGAGCATATGGCTTAGAAGAATTACGTTAAGCCCTTTAACTTGTAATTGAAATAAGAACATTTCATACATAAGTTAAAGCTTGTCGTGTGGAGTAATGATTTTTCTAGTTTATGAATGTTCTCTAGGCAGTTAAGGATAATGAGTGTACTTATAGTTTAAATCTTAAAAAGTGTAACTAAGGGTTTGTGGAAGAGTTTGTCACACTACTTTAGTCCTTAAAAGAAATGGGATATATTAAATTCACAGTCAATCTCAAATATTTAACACCATTGATTGAAGTATAAAAACAGTACCAACAATGTATGTGGATCCTGTAAAAACAAGTGTGCAGGTCTACCTCACTGAAATGCTGGGCACACATAGCAGTTCCTGTAATCTCAGCATTCAGAAAAAGAAAGACGGGGATCACAGAGCGGGCTGGGTATTATACCGGCAAGCCCTGAGCTCATCTTGGAGACCTTACCTCAGCAAACGATGAAGAGTATGAAGACAATGATGAAGGAAGGCACACACCTAGTTCAGCATCTGGCCTCCACACACGTGTGCGCACATGGGCACATCCGCCTATGCACACACATGCTTCCCCACATGTAAGTGCACACGCACCTCACGTAGACACATGAAAAAGGGAAAAACTGGACTTACAAAGAGTGGGTGTCACAAGGTTTATTTTAAAATTTAAGAAAGTTTCACTTGAATATTACGAAGTCGTTAATTTTTAAAATAAAACAAAATTTACAAATGTTTTGTGCATGAGCAAAAGAATGTACTTTACTACTGCCCTCTAGTGGCTAAAGAAAAAGAGCTAACAAAGGTACATTAGTGAATGTTAATAAATTTTAGCTTTAAAAAAAGGTCTAATAAAACTGTAAAGCACTATATAGGATATGCAAAGGGAAAAATCATCATTTAGTTTAGTACTTAATACCACATTTGAATATGGAGAGAAATTCCATAGCCACAACACAGCTATCCCTAAATCCTGGGTGGGAACGAAATGGAAGCTCCAAATTGCTCTGGTAATTCATAAAGGACAGGAAAGTTCCAAGAGTTCAGGGAGCAAGTGACCTGTGAATTACATCCCTGGCCGTAGGCTGAGTATATTCTGGAAAATGAGGGAGACTATCTTGGTTGGATTTTGTGATACCACGATGACAGGTAGGAGTGGAACTGTAGTTGGTATTTGGTATTTCCAAAGAGATCTAGCTGAGGAGGAAAATCCATCCTAAATGGGGGCTGTGTGTCCAGAACAAGAAATGGGAGAAAGGGGAGAAGGAAATCTTGATAAACAGTGCCATGCCTCCCTGCTTCCTGACTGAGGATGCAATGTGACCAGCTGCTAGATGCTCCTGCTGCCATGTTCCCCTCAACCTCCCAACTCGCCATCCCACCCCCAACACATGCAGTATTGTAGACTTTATCCCCTCAAACCTCGAGCCAAAAAAACAAAAAACAAAACAAAAACAACAACAACAACAAAGCCCACCACTTCCTTTGTTAATTTTTTTTTTGTCTAATCCATTCTCATAACAATAATAAAAGTAACTACTGATAGCCTTCTGAGGTTGGAGATATGGTCCAGGGATTAAGGTGCTTGGTGAACAAGTGTGAAGAATAGAGGTCAGAGGTCAGACCTCCAGTATCCACATAAAGTCAAAGAAGGCATGGTTGCCCACCTGTAATTTCCGTGCCTGAGAGCAAGCCAGGCCTAGACTAGGTAAATCAACAAGCTCCTGTTTCATGGAGAGACCCTGCCTCCATAAACAAAGTAGAAAGAGATCGGGAGAGAGAGACAAACACTTGTCATCAGCTTCTGGCTGCCACTTGACATGGCCACACGCCATACTCCTGCAGAGATACAAGCATGCACACACACACACACATATCACAAACACACATACAAAGGACAGGGCACCTGAAGAAGGAACAGGTACTTTCATACCTGCAAGATACTCATATCCAAATTCTAAATGTGCCCAACAGTATTCTTCTTTGTTTTGTTTGAAAAGCAAACTGTGGACTTAAAGCCCACTCTTTGGAAAAAACAAAAGGAAATATTCTGAAAGCATTTATGATTTAATGGATGGCTAATGCATAGATAATGGAGCAATAATATGCCTAATCTGTGTATTTTTTGCCTCAAGACAGAAAAGGGAAAGCAGAAACATTAAGGTTCCACACTCCCTTGATGTTTTGTTTTGTTTTGTTTTGTTTTGTTAAAATAAGAGAGGGCAAGGAATAAAGCCAGGATTTTCCTATAACATAAGAACTAACATAAAATGACTCTACCTAGAAGAGACCCAGTAGTTCAAGTGATCCTAATCCCCAGAGGGCTCTCAGTTAGCAGAGGTGAATTCTACTGTACACAAGAAAATATTACTTTATTGTTGATATTAATACACTTAATTTAATGTAGAATTTTGGGTTTTTGCTTTCCCCTAATTCATTAGGTATATAAAAGACAGAACCTGAGATTTTAACTCAGCATTCATTTGCCTGGTCATCTTTTCATCAGAAACTCAGACCCACTTCTTCGTAATCCTTTTCCAGAGCAGCCAGATCTTCCCTGGCCTCTACAAACTCCCCAAACTCCATGCCTTCTGTGATATACCAGTGCACAAATGCCTTCTTGGCATACATGAGGTCAAATTTGTGGTTCAGGTGGGCCCAGGCTTCTACAATTGCTGTGGTGTTGCTCAGCATACACACAGTACGCTGAACCCTGGCTAGATCCCCTCCTGGCACCATGATAGGTGGCTGATAATTGATGCCCACCTTGAAACCAGTTGGACACCAATCAACAAACTGAACAGAGGTCCTAGATTTCATGGCTGCAATTGCTTCGTTTACATCCTTAGGGACCACATCTCCTCTGTACATTAAGCAGCAAGCCATGTACTTCCCAAGCCTAGGATCACACTTGACTAACTGGTTGGAGAGCTCAAAGCAAGAAGCGGTGATGTCAGACACAGAGAGCCTCTCTTGGTATGTCTTTTCAGCGGAGATGATGGGGGCAAGGGTTGTGATGGGGAAATGTATTCGTGGATAAGGTACTAGGTTGGTCTGTAATTCAATTAAGTCCACATTCAGAGGTCCTTCAAAACGCAGGGAAGCAGTAATGGAAGACAACACCTGAGCGATCAGCCTGTTGACACTAGTGTAGGAAGGACGTTCAACGCCAAGTTTGTGGTGACAGATGTTGTACAAAGCCTCATTGTCCACCATGAAGACACAGTCTGAGTATTCTATGGTGGAGTGGGTGGTAAGGATGGCATTGTATGGTTCTACCACAGCAGAGGAGATTCTAGGAGATGGGTAGACAGAGAACTCCAATTTTGTCTTCTTGCCATACTCTACGGAGAGTCGCTCCATCAAGAGAGATGTAAATCCCGACCCCGTGCCTCCTCCAAAGCTGCGGTAAATCAAAAATCCCTGAAGTCCACTGCATTGTTCTGCCTGGAGGGGGAAATACAGTCAGTCAACTAGATGATAATGGTAGAACATAGCTTCCCAAGAACAAAAGACTCAGAAAGGAGGCGAGGGCAAAGGCTCCGTCAATAAAGTGCTTGCCTTACAAGCATGCAGGTGTGAGTTTGATCTTCAGAAGCTACATCATTTTAAAAAGAGAAAGGGGGGATGAGGAAGGGAGGGAGGGACAGGGGGAGAAGAGGAGGGAGAAGAAAAGGAGGAGGGGGAGGAACAGGAGGAGGAGGAGGAGGAGGAGGAGGATCAGGAGGAAGAGGAGGAACAGGAAGAGAGGAAGGAGGAGGAGGAGGGAAAAGAACTGGTCATGTGCCAAATGATTATAATCCCAGGACTGGAGAGGTGAAGGCAGACAGATCACCAGGGCTTGATGACTCTCTGTCTTATCCTGGTTGGCCAGTCCCAGGTCAATAAGAGACCTTGTCTCGAACAAATCACAGAAGAGATGATTTCGGAGGGATGACAGGCAAGTTTGTCCCCTGGTCCCCATGTGCACCTGTGTACACAAATACACACAGGAAGACACACACTTTAAAATGATTCAGAATGTCTTCTTTGGCCACCTCAGCTACACAACAAACACTGAAATACTTTGAAATATACCTAAATGTTATGCTTAGAATTGGGAAAGTCTTTAGAGCTTTATTACCACTTAAGCAGCCCTAATCCCAGACTCCAAGTTACTCCAAACCCTCGTTTTTTTCTTTCTTTTTGAGTACTTACATAATGCCACTAATGAAAATTCTGTATCTGAGCTCATAGGAATGGGTGGCAGTCAACACACAGGCACACTAAAAGTACTGCATAAAATTGTCTGAAGCCCATGACTATAAGGCATATTTGAAATTTAAATAAATTTTACATCGGACTTGGATCCCCTAAAATTCATATATGTATATATGTGTATGTCTCTGTGTGTGTGCACATATTCTAAAGCCTGTAGAAAATATCCATCCAAGTAGTTCTAGTTCCAATCATGACAGATAAGGGAGGTTCAGAGTATAAAAGCAAAGCTTAAATATTTGGCTACTTTTCGTTGTTTGCCATGAATTTATCTACATATGATCTGAAGGTTTTGTCAGTAATACAAGAAAATCAGCAAAATACAGAAGCAGAATAAAGTCCCCTCCACAACAGACAAGTGCCTCTTAAATTATACACTATACTTAGGATACTATGATAGACAATATGCTACCAGTGGTTACACCAAGCCACTTACCTAACAAAGGAGCTGCAGGTTCCAAGCCTTACAGAACTATTAGAATATTCAGTAAATAACCTTCACAAAATTTCTGCCCCTTGTCATCTTCTCAAACAGTGGTGACAATTGGAAAAGAATGAAGGTGTCTGCTAGCACACACAGCACAAATCACACAGTAGCAGAAAGGTAAAGGGAAACCACCCAGCAGTTGTAAAGGCTTCCCATGTAACTATGTAACTGAAGCCTCCCCACTAAGCATCTACAGGAGGCCCAGGGTAAGCGGCTTGGGGAAGGGGGCTGGCAGCAAGCGAGGCTGGTGGATGCTGCTACAAGATCACGAGTATCCAGCATGACCCATCCATAACCCAAGAGGAGCCACTTGCCAGCTTCCGGATCCTTTCTAGAACAAGCTCGATGACCTCTGAGCCCACAGAGTAGCGACCTCTTGCATAGTTGTTGGCAGCGCCCTCCTTTCCATTCACAAGTTGTTCTGGGTGAAAGAGTGAGTGGTACTTCCCCACACGGATCCCATCTGCAGAGAGGGAAGGGAGGGGTGGTTGGTGCTTTCATGTACTTTAACTGCTGGCCTCTCTCTAACTCTGGCAGGACTCTATGCTCTGGTCCCCATCCCTTTCCCATGCTATGGGAAAGGAATGGAATTTATCCTGTGATCTTAAATAGTCTAGAAAAACAACAAAGTCTTCTGGTTGGTGTTGGTAGACAAGTTATTATGTATTCTAAAAAGACCTGGCACTTTTTATCCTCCTGCCTCTTCTTGCAGGGCTGGGATTACAGGTGTGCACTGCCATATCTGCTTTAATGCTGAACTAAAGAACTGATGACAAGATCCGAGCATGGTAGGCAAGCACTCTACCAACTACAACTCCCCAGTAGTTTCTTGTTTTATTTCTTCGTAACACCCAGCAGAGCAGTACTTAGCCTGTATATAAGTATCATCATTTTTGACCCTGTACACTAGTAAAACTAGTAAATCTTTGCATTACATTAACATTCTTTGACATGAATCCACTTTGTCCCAGCAATTGGTTATGTGTTCTAACTCTATTCTAATAAGGAAAACAACTCTAACCTAGTATAGACGGGTTGTATTTCTCTGGTAGGCCAGATTAGTTTACAAAGATGACCATAAAAACACTTCCTGTCATACATTTGCTTCTAGAAACTTTCTACGCTTGCATTAAAAGGTGGGATAGGGTCCATATCCCCTCCCTGCTGTCTTCATAACTACCTTGACTCACTGAGAACAGAAGAAAGGGCACTGGGTGCCGTAAATTTCTGCCTTGTACCCATGAGCTAATTGTTCTCGAGACCTGACTACCATGCTATGACAAGAATCTAAGCATTTCAGAAACAGGCTATGTGACAAGGACTAAAAGTCCCACCAACATCTATGCCTCAGAACTCAGAACACCAACTTGACCCATACGTAAGTGAGTGAACCACCATCCAAGTGAGTGCCCTGGCTCCCATCTGATTCTTCAAATCTAGAATCAAGTGAAACAGTAAGAATTTGTACTTCTGAGCCCCACAACAGGTTACAAACACATGAACAAAATCATGGTTATTCCTGCCTTACTGCATTTGAAGGGAGTTTGTTTTGTAGGAATAGATAACACACAACATCAGATCCAAAACTACTCCCATATCTAGCTGCTCTCCTAAGACAATACCTAATTCCCACCTCCAATATCTCTCTAGCTGAATTTTAGAAGATTTAGGACAGGGTATTAGAAAAATCTGTCATTGTTAGTTAGCATTTGGGCTGTCAAAATGGCAAAGTGGATTTAAAAAATGAGCTGGTCCCCTGGAATACACGTGGTAGAAGGAGAGAAAGTACTCTTTCAAGTTGTGTTCCATCCTTCACACAACCATCACCATGTCCCATGTGTGTTCAAATGCATACACACATGGCAGGAGGGAGAGTAGAGGTGGGTGAGAAGAAGGACAGGGAAACAGAAGAGGAGAGGGAAAGGGAGAGAGAGGGAGGATAAATAAATGTAAAGTTTTAAAAATAGCATTAGCTTCTCCTGTAAGTTTAAGATTTACACGGTACCTTTTCCTGTAGAATAATTTTCAAATTCTACTCTTTTATAGAAGATAATGACAAATTTTCAACTTCTTTGCCAATAGCCTCCAGCTTTGCTCTCAGAGCCAGGAAAAAGATTCAGTGTTTCGCTGAAGTGGGGGTCATGGGTAAAATAGGAGCTTTACATAGTTTCACCCCACAAGAAAGAAGGCCAACCTAAGTCCCCCACTTGAGTATGTCTGTCATGTTACAGACTGAGGTTTGGAAAAGGTCTACATGATCCTATTCGTAGGGATTAGCACAATCTCATAATCTTACCCACTTGGTTTGTTTGACTGGGGTCTTGGTTAAAAGCACTAGCAAGTCAAATTTAGATTACCTATAACAGTTGGTTCTAGGTCCATGAAAAGCGTTCTGGGCACATGCTTTCCAGTTTTTGTCTCATGAAAGAAGGTATCTAAAGATGCATTCCTATGCTCCACTTTAGGATTTTCCAAATGATCATGTTGGCTGTCCAGAATAAAGCCGTCTGGCTGGATCCCATGTTCCAGGCAATACAGTTCCCAGCACGTATCCCCGATCTGGACACCAGCTTGACCAAGGTGAATGGAGAGACACTCCCTCTGGAATAAGCCACAATAAGTTAGAACAGAGTTGGAACTTAGATAGCATAAGCACTACTGAATGCAAGTATCAAAGACCAAACTAGCTGAGAAATCACAAAGGACGTTCATCATCATCTAAAGGAGTGATTCTCAACCTTTCTAAAGTTGCGACCCTTGAATAGAGTTCCTCCTGTTGTGGATACCCATACAATTGTGTTTGTTGTTACTTTATAACTGTAATTTGCTATTGTTAGGAATCATACTGTAACCGACCCTTGAGACTCCCCTTCTCCCCCCAGGTTGAAAGTGTCCTAAGAAAGGGGCTAGGTAGCTCATTAGGTAAAAGCAACTGCTGGCCACTTAAACTTGACACTCTAAATTTAATCCATGGAACACACACACACACAGGTGGCAGGAGATAACCATCTCCACAACACTGTCCCAGGAAAAATACATTCCAAGGAGGAGCCAAAGCCCATGGAAACCTGAACCAAGGACTAAAATGGCACTTACATCCTTTCATGCTGGTGAGTCTGCTCATTAGTAAAATCATTTGCCTTGACAGCCAGATGACCTGGGTTGGATCCCAGGTAAGCACAGGAGAGAACAGACCCCACGAATGGGTGGAGACATACGATGTTCATATAGTCACACCCTACACATAGATGCATGCATACACACAATCATAGTAAACGGGATAAAATGTTCCTACAATCTGTCTGCTATATAAACAACGCACTTACTACTGTGCAAAGGATAAACAATTGAGTTACGACTCTATAGGTATAGTCTTATACAACCCACACATAACTAGAATTTGGGTAAAATGGGGATGTGATAAGTGGGTTATTAGAGGATTTTTGAAATACTTTTTTTTAAAAAAAAATACTTACTTTTTATTATTATTTTGTGTGTCTATGTACATAGGAATTCAGACCCCCAGAACCCAGATAAATATTGTGCAGGTAAGTGACTTGCCTATAACTCTAGCCTGGGAAGGCAGAGATAGCAGCCCCAGAAAGCAAGTTGTTTGCAAAAGCAGCTGTATCTGTGAAATCTGAGTTTGATTGAGAGACCATGTAGCTGCATTGGTGAACCATGACGCAGGGAATAAAATGGAAGAACAATTGAGGGTGATTGCTAACATCAACCTTGGTCCTCGATATGCATGAACTCCACATACACATATCAGCACACACACACACACACACACACACACACACACACACGCATGCATGTATGCATACACTTGTGCATCCTAAACCAAATCTACCCTGGGCTGCACTGTCTTCTACATTCTCAGGTGCTTCAGGCTGCTTGGCCTTATAAGCTGAGGGACAATGGTGCATGCACTGTCTCAAAGTCTGAACTCAAGTACAGACCTCCGACTTTGCACCAATCACTGGCCTATGGTATCCACAGGCCTCCAGTGTGGGTGAGGAGGCAGAGGTCAAGAGCTCTGACTTGCCATACCCTGGCAATCTGCTGTGGATTCTGCTGTCCTCAGCAGCATCAAAACCTTGCACTTCGTCTCCATGGATATGGCATACCATAGACGTCTTCCCTTCAAGAGAATTCCAGGTTCAATACTTAGAACTTCATCCTTGTTTCTTCTTTGTGCAACTCTGTTTCTGGTGTCTACAGCTGTGAACTTAACATCAACCTCACTTTACTTAGAATGAAGGAGTTGCCTTCCGAATTATTGGCATGTGAAAATCAAAACAGCACATTCCATTGCGCACAAAGTTTGTAAATCCTTATCTGCAAAGAGTAATTTCATTCCCCTCCACTCCTCTTGGACTTTAAAAGCTGTAAACGCATTAACCAAACCAGACCTTTGTCCTCTAAGTTTAAGAACGATTTCAAAAGAACGGCTGTTCATCGTGTTTGCACCTCGCAGAACCTCTTCACCTATGACATTCACATACAGACAGCTCTGAGGAACTACCTTCTCCAGCAGTCAGGTCCCACCTCAGGAACTCTATTGAGAGCCATATTTGCTGACAGTAAGTCGAGGTTAAAAAAAAAAAAAAACAATCGCCAACAGAGATAAATTGCTGCCTTTGGGTGCTCAGACAACATGGTAAGGAGTCCTGCTCTTTCTCAAAACAGCGCAAATAAGTTGACCTGACAATCCCTGTTCCTGGCTCCAGAAGCATCCAAGGGTAAGGAGGGCTAGATTGACTGTATTCTCTTCACCTTTGTTGCCTTCCTCGGCTCTCTTGGAACATTCATCAAAGTACTAAAGAGTCTAAGACCATAACTATCCGCTAAATATCAACATCAGCAAGCCTCAGCACAGTGATAAATTTCATCCCAAAACTGATTTTGAGTTACTGAAAAAACATAATTTTCCATTAAGCCTGTAATATTAAGATAGCTGGGGATTCGTCTACAATTCTAAGAAAGACAACAAAAGGCCCGTCATGCCCCTTTATTTCATCTGCTCTCAGGGGGAAGTATCTTGCAAGACAGCATCACATCCAGAACATTGACACTGATCCCCTCAAGACACAGAACATTCCTCTACCACAAGTATCTTCCATGTTGGAAGCCATGATTCCTGAAGAGCACAAACAACTTAAGCAAACTTAATGCTGGATGGAAAGCCCAGTTTGGAGAGGAAAAAGCAGTTTGAAAGGTTGCTTCGACTGAAAAATTCAAAATTCTAAGATACTAATAACTGCTGTGGTTTCCACAAAGGGGGCAGGGGGAAGGTGTTCTCTAATGTAGTCCCATAACAGAACTACTAAAGGTAACTATATTCACTCTCACACTGAACTAAAGAGAGTTTGGTAAAGGAAACATTGTGTCTTTATCCTGCCTCACCTTATACACTTATTAAGGATTTAGGCTGGAGAAATGAGACTAAATAGAACCTACAAAATCTGCCACCATCCCAACGCTGCTAATCGCATCCTGTGCCCACTTACCATGCTGATATGGAGGTGCTCCTAGAGTCCTCTGGTAACGATTGAGGAGCAGTCATTTCTAGCTCAGCTTTATCACAGGGCCCGGAAATGACTCCACCTGAGGGCTGAAAACACTCTTCACTTAAAGCAACACGCCCAATTTTTAAGGTTTTCAGTTCTCTAATGGCAACCTAGTGGGGCCTAAACAAGCTGTGATAAAGTTTGTGCCAACTACAGCTTAGTCCACTAAGTTAGTGACAATTTAACCACAACTGCTTCTAAACTATGTGTATGATGAATATAATAAATTACTCGGTGTGTGTGTGTGGGAGGAGAGCTCACATTCATGTGTATGTGCATGCCTTTGGAGACCAGAGGACAGCCTCCAGTGTTGGTCCTCAGAAGCCACCCATCTTGGCTTTTGTTGCAAGGTCTTTCACTGGCCTGACATAGGCTGGTTGGCTGAGGTAGCCAAGGCATTTTAAAATTAACTGGTGGACACCTGTGTGTGTGTGTGTGTGTGTGTGTGTGTGCCCTAGGGATCCATTTGCCCCAACCTCTACATCACTGATAGTCTTAGTAACTATTCTATTGCTGTGAAGAAACACCATGGTCAAGGTGATGCTTATAGAAGAAAGCATTTAGCTGGGGCTTGCTTATAGCTTCAAAGGTTCAGTCCATTACCATGATGGGAAGAATGGCAGCATGCAGGTAGAGATATGGTGCTAGAAAAGTAGCCAGAAGAGCTACAGCCAGATCCACAGGCATCAGAGAGAGATAAGCCCAGTGACACACTTCCTCCAACAAGAAGGCACACCTCTTAATCCTTTCAAATAGTCCCACTCCCTGGTGATCAACCATTCAAAGCTATGAGCCTCTGGGGGGGGCCATTAGCATTCAAATCACCATACTGATATTGAAAAGGAGTAACTAAAGCTTGGGACCTGTGCTGGCCAGGTAGGAGAATTATAAGCCTGAAAATCCACCACAGCTTGCCCACATAGGCCTGGGAATGAGCAAGCAAGCTGTTGAACATTCTGGGAACTAGCAGGCCAAGAAGAGATAGACAAGACATGTCTGGGTGGGCTCAGGCAAGCAGGGACCTGTCTGGGCAAGATGACCCAATTGAATGATGAGGTATGGTTGGAGGCCAGCCAGATGCCCTGCTGCCTCAATACCACCCTTAGGAATTTCCCTATGCTCTGATCTGCACGTATTCTAGCTGGATTTGAATTAGCCAATTATGTATTGCTATGCTAATTCCTTTGTTCCCCTAGACCTCCTTCCTATAAAAACCCCTAATCCCTGAGCCTCGAGGTCGATCCCTCTGTCTCCTGTGTGAGATATGGGTCCACCCGGAGCTCCAATATTAAACTACCTCATGTGTTTACATCAAGATGGTCTCTCGTGTTTCCTTGGGTGCACGTTCTCCTTGGACTTGAGTGAGGGTCTCCCTACGGGGGTCTTTCAATATACCAACACACTGGTATAAAGAAAGATACAGCTCAACTTACCCAGATGGCTCAGCGGGTAAGAGCACTGACTGCTCTTCCGAAGGTCCTGAGTACAGATCCCAGCAACCACATGGTGGCTCA